>CM024239.1:66262881-66308412 GCA_013421045.1 Propylea japonica
ATTATCACCTGTGATGAAACATGGGTGCACCACTACACCCCAGAGTCCAAACAAGCGAGTAAGGGGTGGAGAGAACAATACCTTGCGCAATTGACGGAGGAACCTCTTGCTCAAACATAGTCACAGTGGACACCGAGAGGGTCGCGATGAGGCAATCCGACGTGCTTCCCTTACTCCTGACAAACCTACCCAACAACAAAAAAATCAGGAATGTTTCCCCCCCCCTATTGTGCCTCAAAATCGAAAAGTCTCGTTTATATTTGAACTGCCCTCGTATCCACAAATTCGAGGGAAAGCCTGCCGTTCTCAAGTAGATTTGGCACTGGCCGCAGATTCTTTAGCGGCAAATATTATACTATGCCTTTCCATAATTCCCGCCATCATTTGATATATCACTCCGCCCAAGAACGAAGCATAGTGCCAAACTTCTCGCCTATTCGTTTTGAAGAGTTTCGTGCTCCCGAGTAACTCAAAGCCCGAATACGGCTTGCCATTGGTTGCGCACACGCACTGGAACAGCTCACGAGCTCGAAACTCTTCAAACGAATACTATAATCATGAAAAATTTAAGAGTTCTCTTGAATTTGTTAATATACCTTAATCAAACTAATAGAATCGTTATGTCAATGTTCAAAGGTGATTTATAGACTAAATTGGAGCAGTAATTTTGTGTTTTTATAGTTGAAACATGACTTGAATATGGAACATTTTCGGAACTTTTGTGAGCCCTTATTTTCTAAACTACGACAGTTCAACTAATGTTGTTGAAGAGACCTAAATAATTCAATGACACCAAAACTGATTGATATATCTGCTGGACCCCAAAATTCAAATCGCGTATGACTAAAAAAAAATTCCAAAAGAGATACCTACCGAGGTTGTCACAAACTCCATTCTCTGGGGATGCCAATCAACATCTCTTACACACTTCAAATGAGCTTTGTATTGTAAACTATTTCACCAGTCACGCATCGTATACTGCAAAGTCATTGCTGATTAATTAAATCTACTTCTATCTACAATTCAAATTGTGTATCGCAGATTTCACACTTCAAATAATGAAATTATGACAGTTGAAATATCTTATTTTCTGCTTGTGAGCACACTATACTACACAATTGAATTATGTTCAAGAGAAATACTCACCAACGACAGGCCTGAACCTCCTCCTGTGTAATGAATTGTTGACCTGTGATATCCGCAGGTGAAAAACCTACATCTGATTAAGGTTTTGGTCACGGAATGACCCCTATAGGTCATTACCAGATGTATCGGATGGCAGTTGAGATCTATTGCTGAAGGATGTTACTGAAAAACTCATATACTTAATTTCATTGAACCATAAAATAGTGAAAAGTGAATTTTCACGTTAACAAAAATGTTTTAAAAAAAATGAATATAGTAAAACATATGGTTTTGGAATGAACCTGTTCCCTAAACATTCAACAAAATGAAGCTATTGTGATTAATTTTCGTTTCAAGTGGGCCATCTATCATTAAAATTTGAGCCACCAGTTAATTAGAATATGACGATACTTATGTCTTTCTACCCTGTCATAAATTCAGTTCATTCTAAATTCATGCTGAGCGTCTATTTACAATTGCTCCAGAATGCTTGCTTGTGTCTCCGCGCCTTACGCGTCCTTCGCGTTGAACTGTTGCCTTGCGCATTGCTTATTGTCGCAATATGGCCCCCCCATTAATACAACAGACATCTCAACAAACTGGATGAAAGCTCAAATAGTTGAAATCTTTAAAAATCATACTGTAGTATTGTCCATTCACGAAAGTTAGCCGTCGGTTGGCCATGGAAATTTGGCATATTACTGTGTATATTAAAATTTTAGGTTATGTTGTTTATTTTCTTTGTTAGATTGATACGCAATGTTGTCAAATTGCATAGAGTTCTCGATAACTCCCAAGCTCTCGAACGAGGCCGGGTACATTCGGCAACATTGACTTTATTTTACGTTATGACAGCAAATACTGCCAACTTCCGATAAATAAAAACAACGCCTACTATGCGCTCAAACTTTCGTGAACGGACTATATATCATACTTATTCTGATTACCAGATATCGTTGTAAACATAATATGTAGTTTAGTAACCAGGGGTCACTGATCTCTAATGTCAATGTCAATTTATATTCTGTAGTTCGTGGAGGGAAGCAGATGATGAGATGATCATTAAGTGAAAAGTTAGGCTATAGGGTGCTTTGGCAATTCTTATGATTTATGTACCTAACTTATGTATTTATGGAATAAAATTGAGAAAATTAACTCATTGTGCGACAAATAAAATTTATTCTGATAAGCCCTGTGATTTCACTATGATACTTACAGAGTTTAGGTACTTCCTGCCATCTGTAATCCCAATTCATAGTACCCACTGCCTTCAAGGCTTCACGAACATCTTCTCTCTGATGAACTTTCTGATATCCCATAGTTTTATATTTGATCTTTGCTATTGGATATTAAATATCTGCCATCTTTTTTCGAATCTAGGAATGTTATTCCATCCAAGTGACCAGCTAACGTACCAACTCCTGCCGTTGGCTTTCTCTCAACGTTCTTCGATCCCATACTTTAATCAACCCGTCATCACCAGCTGAGTTATAATATTTGATGATTCATCAGAATATGTCACACAATTCGCGTCATAATGATGTGCTCTGACCTAGAATCAATACATACGTTTTAAGAATATTTCTGAATGCTGTTGAAAGCTAAGATACGGAAAAGGGTTATTCTATACATATCTTGTGAAAAACCTGATTTTTTAGTACTTGAAATGCCCACTTCTATTTCTATGATTTATTATAAACAATTTTCCAGTATTATCATTGTAATGTTACCCCAAAAATCACTATCTAGTTCTCATAACACCATATTGTTATACATATACAGTGGAAATTTCCTAAAACAAAAGCGCTAAATCCGCAAAAAAAATTCGTTATAAAGAAATTTCGTTTTTCAGAAATTTGTTTCTATAGTCGCCAATGTCGCGGTCGCTTCACTGATAAATTTAACTTTTTCATTCAAAATTAAGCACTTCGTTTTAGACATTTTTGCACAACTTTCATACTAGCATGATGGTTGATTGAAACCATGGCATTTAAAACTGTTTCAGAAAGATCTCTCTGCCCGCCGTAATGAGTTAGTTCAAGGTCGGGATTATAATGTACGTCCGGAAAAATTTCCAAAAAACCCACCCTTATACATTTTACCAATATCCATTCAAATTTCAAAGAGTGTTGTTCTTTGAATATTTCGTTATAGGAGAATTTACCTCCTTTTAGAGGGGTGTTTTTAACATAGAATTTGGAATCAAGGTGCAATGTCTCATACAAAATTCGTTATACAGACGTTCGTTATAGGGAAGTTCCACTGTATTATTTTCTTTTCAATTTACCTTGGCGACTCTGGTACCTTGCTGGCGATCAAAGACATATAGACATCCATCGTTACATGCAGCAAGTATTTCTCTGTTATCACCAGAAAACATAATGAGAACACGCAGAACCTTCTTCCGCTTTCTACAAGTCGATAAGTTTCTGCTTTTGACAAGTCTCCATTCACAGGGTACAGTGTACTACAAAATAATGTATATTACTCTGTTTTATTCAATACATGGGGAGGAAATTAAGAAATGTCCTTGGTTGAATGCAGAACTATCTGAAGTCCATTCGGAAAATCGGTTTATAGTCTGAAAAGATGCTTGATACTACGCTCCATCTGATGCAGAAGTATTGCAAGTCCATTTTGTATCCTTACTCCACTTTTTCAATTTCATATAAACTCACAAGATAGTTCAATCTAGCGAAGTGGACATAGCATATTTCTGACCCATACCATAAGGACATAATTTAGTTGAAACTGGACATAAAAAAGTTCTAATATGCAGAACTGGTATTTTCAATCAGCTTTCGACCAATTCAAAAAAACATGTCTCCTGAAAAGTATGAATTTTGGACTCAGTATAGTTCTGCATTCAACCGACGATGTACAGACTGACGTTCTTGAACTCACTATTGCTAGACCAGGTTGAATAAGCCAAGCAGTCTTGATCTGGACTGAATGCAATATCAATAATGCTCCAGCCAACATCTTTTGCCTGAAATGTATGCAATTCCTTATATGACCATCATCAGACTTGTATAATCGCATATTTCTATCTGGAAATAGAGAAAAATATTCAAACACCCACAACACAACAATATAGGTTTATATATTGTATACAGTACGTACAGAGCAGACTTTAAGGTCTTACCAAAGGAGGAAAAGTTCAAAAATACTTTCTAAAGAACATGCTGCTACTTTGACAGAGGTGCAGTATAGTTTTTATTGAATATCGATAATTTTGTTATAATTTTCAATTGAACTTCTTTCTAACTCAATGTCGTAATTACATGAAATTAAAAAAACACTACATTGCATCCTTTGTGAAGTATCTACAGGTCTTTATAATGATTGCAACTGCGCTCTGGCTTTGGATTACTTTGCCGCTACAGAATACCAATTTCTCACCTCACCAATCAGAGCAAAGCATGATCACAGAATTCAATGTTTTGCATAGGAAGTGGCAAAATGAAATAATCTGAAGCCAACTGAGCTGTTACAATCATTCATAGAGACCCTGTATTTCCACCAATTCCCTTTTTGCACCCATAACAAACTTAATGTAAAGTCCCTTTGTTCTTAGACAGCCCACACACTATGCAGTGTGAAGTTCTAAAATTTCAAATAAGTTAAATCACCTTGTGATGCAGTTAAAAACCTTGATCCATCCCTATTGAATATTCCACAGAAAGCTTTTCCTTCATAAAATCCAAAGCTATTGCTGAATTTGGTAGGAATTTGTTGGATATTCTACATTTGTTGCCAAACGTTAAATTAGAATATGGACTACTTCTCCAATCTGAAAATTTTATATTATTAATGGAATTGAAATTATACCACTGATTTACCTCTCTTGTTTTCAAACATTCACTAAATTTTCATGAGTGGTAGTTCCAATTTTTGGTTTTGATAAACCCACAATTGCATGTGTTTCTTCATAAAAATCACTTTGCTGAAAAATATAATATAGAATTAATTAATCCCTAAAAAATAATAATTATTTCACACTATACCCTTAAGCCTCCTTGTACCTATTTTCATTGATATAGTATCATGAGAAGGAAAAGTCCTCATTCTGTTCTCCTGAAATTGAAATACTATAATATAATCTTGCGTTTTTCCTAATGAAGAGCTATTTAATTATTTGAGACAGTAACTATTATAATACTTCATATAATAAAAACATTATAAAAAATACCCAAAAGGAACCAATACTAGAGATACTTAAACAAACATAAGTATAAATAACTGCAACAAGATTTTCCTTCTTGGAATAATTAGAGTAGAATTCTTCTTTATAGGTAAAAGGTTTGTATATAACAATTTCAAAGTAATAATCATCAACAGGAATAAATAACGAAGTGGAGTTGTAACTTTTATTGTTTTCAAATTATTCAATTATTGAAATTTTATAAAATCGGAATAACAACTCCAGAATGAAGTTTTATCACTTACCATTTTTTAAATCTGTAAATCCTCTTCGAAATGATTTGATTCACATATAAAATGATATCGATAGCTTTCTTTAATTTCAAGGATTGCAACAAATATCAACAAATTTTGCGAAACTGTCAAAGTTAGCCATATGATTTTGACAAGAAAAACAAACATGTAATCATAGAATGAAATTGAAAATTTTCTTGTTCTTGGGTGCAATTTCAAAATATTTTGTGATTCTACGATTATACCGTTCTGTGGTTTGATGTAAACCACAGAACACAAAACATAAAAACCTAAAAAAATGTAAACAAAAACAAATTCAAATTCCAAATCGTCAATATCTTTTATCTCATTATTTTTCCTTAAATATATTGTCGTTTTTTAACTCAATGTCGAAAAATATGCTTCCTATAATCAAGCAACTAGAAGAAAAAATCTTCCTTATGAAATAGTCCATATGATTTGGAATGAACCGAATGGATTAGTTGCTTATTCAACTACAAAAGGTTGAATTCACTCTAGCATCAGAAATGTTATAAAACTTCACTCGTATTTTTTATTTCAGGAGAAGTTGCTCTTCATCGACTTACTTGGGCGAGAGCTTGGATATTGAGCCCCCCTAGTAAAAATGTTAATGTTTTGTGTCTAACATTTAGACCAGATGGAAAAGTTTTAGCTTTGGCTTACGACAATGGTAAGTTAATGAAATCAATGATGAATTAGAATCCTACTTCAACATATTTAAATGCAGAAAAATATTCTACATTTAAAATTCAGAAAACTCAAAGGTCTTTCCTGAAAAATAATTTATATGAATTCTTTGAAATTTAACCATTTTACACATACTTATAGGTGATATTTGGATTGTGAGTATTGAGAATAAAGCTGTTTGCAAATTCATAGCTACAAAAAGTCAAGTTTCTTGCATGACGTGGGTAAAGGAAAAAGTGAACAGAAAGTTAAGGCCCAGGATAAACCCTTATATTCAAATGAGGATAATAATTCGAATATATGGAATACAGTGTAAGCAATTTGAATAATTTACAGAATATAATCAGTCTCAGTTTCCTCATTTTAGGATCTGTCTGCCATGTATCTAGCTGAGCCTCCTTTAATGTATGCGGAAGATAATATTCGATCCCTAAAAAGAGCAGAGCCACCTTTTACATGAACAATTTGAACTCAATTTACTTGCAGTTGGTACTAAAGAGGAGAAATAACTCTATATGTGTATGGAGAACATTCTTTTGTGGTACTCAAAATGAAAGATTATTTAGGAGTTGAATGCTCTGTTGAAAATATATTGTTTAAAGAAGATCTAAGTAAAATTTCCGTAGTCGTTAAAGATATAAACAACAATATCAAAATCGTTATCATCGATTCCACAATTATCAAATCAAAAACGAAAGAAATATTCGCTATTGCCCATAAATGTGTTCAACTAACATATTTGTTAGAAGTTATTTGCGGTAGTATTCGTAATATGAAGGAGAGCTGGGAAAGCATTCTCATTGAAATGGATAACAAACTATCTAAATATGCTAGTAAATGCCCTGATGGTGGTCTTGCCGCAGCTTTATGGATCTGTTAATGTTTGGAAATATTCCTCAAACATGCAGAGAGTTTCTCTTACGTGATCTCACTAAGAAGGGTTGGAAAAATCGGTGAAGGAATTGAAGTGAGTTTACTCTACAATGCAGGAATTACTTCTAAATACGTTACTAAGTATGGTCAATGCTTAACATATCACTTGGCCGAACTGAGAGGCATGGTCAGAATGAGACATAAATATTATGTGAGTATTGTGTGGAATCTAGCTCTTTTTCTATTGGTTGAAAATTTGATGCACTACAGGTATATATTCTGTCGATTTTGAAACAATATATTAATTTAAATCGATTAACAACATAATTTACTGTTACAATTGATAAGACGAGTTTGTTCTGGTCACTTGAAGTTGGTTGCTTTTACATGCGTTTACTTTTTACTCGATATGTATAACAATGCTGCATATTTAGTCAAATAGTAAATTAGTTCACATTTAAAATTTTGGCGAGAATTTTTCGAGCATTAAATGAACGCATTCATTATCACACCAACAACAAATAATTCCTGTGAATAGTTTGGATCAATTTTGAAGTTTCTTTTTTTTTCCTTGCATATCCTTGTTGATTGTATAAATCAATCAAATTTCATCTTTTCGAGTTATAAAATGCACATGTTATTTGCAATTTGGGTTTAGTATTATATTTACAATGAGAATATTCATAATAAAGTTGGATCGAATTTTTCCAAAAGCTGAAAAATCATACTTCTGTCTGGTGTTATAGTATAAGGCCTTTGCATTTGTATTAAAAATAGGTCCATTTTGTATATTAAATCATGTCTTCATTTCAGTTCATTGATATTTGTGAAGACACCATTACAGAGGCAATCAGATCTACAGGAGCCTTTCTAATAAAAGCAGGAGAAATGCATCAAACTATTAATCAATCTATCGTGAATTATAAAGCTTTTTTCAGATGGCTCTATAGAGGTATGGTAGTTTTGCTAGAAGAAGCTGAACCGCCAGAATTACACACAATGACTCAACAAGAATTGGCTCATATTGCCGAATTTTTTCAAAATTTCGACAATATTGAAGAAAATGGAAAAGGTTTCATGATAGAAAAATTGGGACAATACTTGTCAGAGGAGTCTTTAACGATGCCTCCAAAAATGGAAGAAAACGAATGGTCTTCGTTTTTAGCCGAAAACGAATGTCTAAGAAACGACTCGTTAATCCTGAATCACGATAAAAATTTCTCGTTAATTCAACAGTTTAACAAATTGAAAGATAATTTATCAGCGGTATTCACAACATCCAAAAATATGTACCGACATTTTATGAAGTTTGAAATATTCAATGCTTGAATACCCCAGATAAACTCAATATAGCTAGTGTAAATAAGGATGAGTCCCTTTATATTTTTTCCCAAATCGAATTCTGAACTCATTTTGTTACAAATGAATTTCACTGATGCAGGCATCAGTATGAAAAGTTGCGATTTCAACTTCGTCGAAAATGGACAATTTAGTTCTAGTGTTTCTTATGAACTGAGTGATATGAAAATATATCATCGTCAATTTTATCTCTTTTACTCCGAGATACAGTGAATCGAACGTCGATTATATACCAGTTTCCGATCACTGCAGCTTTGGCCTGCACCGCAGATATAGACATCACAAAAATTCGTTTGAAAAATGCAACCCGCAGTTTATGGTCTCTTCTTGAATCCGAAATTTGTAAAGATATACAAATGGTAGGATCCCAAATAGCAGTCTCTGGAAGCAGGAAGGTTGGAATTGTTTTAATCTGCAAACAGGCATAAAGTGAAACTATTCGAGATGGAATGTGATGAGGACGATGATGATGAAGACCTAGATATGAGTATTTGAACTTGTTGGAATTGTCATAGATTTTTTTCACTCATCTGCGGTTAAATTTTGTTCAAATGAATTGCAACGATTTTGCAAGCTACTAAAAGTAATAGTTGAGGTTTGAACATAATGACCTTATAAAATGTTCTTTACAGTATTGCAACCTTTTGTTACTTTCGAAGCTTAATTCTCAATTCTTCCAATTATATTACTGTTGTCTTTTCGATTTGTAAATAAACCTTTTCAAAACATTCGTACTACAACTATTTCTTTTTTTTCCTTTTAAAACATACTTTAATTGCTACTTTTTTCTTTATACATACTTTCATTAGATTCACACTGAACAACTATAATTCCCTAAATTTAGGATATCCGAAAAAACATATCAGATTCAATGAATAAACGCTAATTTCCAATATTTTATTGAATCAATAGAAAGATCAGAAATTAAATTCGGTAATGCAAACAACATACAACATGCTTCATAAATTGAATTATATGAAAAAATTATTGTACAACAATGGAATGGTGAAATCATAATTGACCAGATCACGTTAAACCCATTAAATATAAATAAATTTATACAATAAACATAAATCTACAAGTGCTCTTCAATTGCTTTATTGAGAGCAGGATTCAACCAATCCAATTTAATATTGTCAAGATGGTTATCAAAGTCATATAGATATTCATATTTTTTCTTCCAATAATAACTGATTGGCATATGTCAAGTGTTTTTCTGGCTTCAGACAAACTCTCTGTGGTCACAAGGCCTATATGCTCCATCACTGAATTGAGCAACTTTAATAGCAGCATTCCAAGGGGCCAACTTGGCATTATCCACCTAAATTAAATTAGTTGAATAAACTTTTTCATCTATAAAAATAATACCGCGAGGGATGCATTGATATTTACAATTGTTAGAAATTGAGATATTTCAATACTTACAACAACCAAGCATGGATGACTGAAATTTGAAGTTATTTTATCTGAAATTCTACCTTCAGCCTTCTCGAAAGAATTCTCCCTCAAATTTTCATGAGCGGTGTAGTACCCAGCAATGCATAAACCATTTTTAGAAACAATTTCATCGATCTGAAAGACGTTTGTTGAATACATTATTTTTTGAATGAACCTTATTATTTACTTGAGCTAGCGCAACTTCAGCCATTGGGGTTAAATTCAGGCCTATATGAAAAAGAGGAATTGCATCCTCGAATATTACTTCCTTGGTTTTGGATGATGATGACTTTGCTAACAATATACCGTTTACACCGCAATGAGGATATTTTGAGGCATGTAATATAATTTTGCAATATGCGTTTGCTTTGAAAGTTATAGAGTCTGACATGATTACAAATAATTGATTGAATTCTTATATTTATTCAATTTTTCCCTTTCCTGCAATTAAAATTTATGAGGTTAATTGAACAACTCGAAAAGTCTCAACCACAGAGTTTGAACGATTCTTTTTCCTTTCCCCGTAGTTCAAAAATCATTTAGATCTGATCTCACAAAACACAGTCAAACACAACAACTGTCAGAAATCGTTAACCTCAAAATTTTGATGTGATCAGGTGATGAGAAAAGAAAAGACTCCTGAAATTTTTAAAGGAATCGCACTTGTTAGTCGTAGTAATCGCACAGATTCAGAATTTAACTGTATTCATGAGTTGATAAAATGGTGTACAATTACTAATTAACTTACAATAAACAACTATTAACATGGGACCACCCAAAAAAGTAGTAGTAAAAATGAAAAATCAAAAAAACGTAGAAGAGAAGAGGACGATCTGTGGCCTATGAGGAAGAAGATACAAATGATGCTGGTGACGAAGCTGCTGTACCAAATGCCGCTGCTAGGGTGCTGAGAAAAATGACCAGAATATCGATGAGGATGAATTTGGAGCTAAAGATTACCGATCTCAAATGGCACTGAAAACAGACAATGCTTCTCGCCCTCTTTGGGTTGCACCAAACGGTCATATTTTCCTTGAATCGTTTTCACCAGTTTACAAACATGCACATGATTTTTTAATCGCTATTTCAGAACCTGTTTGTCGTCCTGAACATATTCATGAATATAAACTAACAGCCTACTCCTTATATGCAGCAGTGAGCGTTGGTCTTCAACTATGACATAATTGAATATTTAAAGAGATTAAGTAAAACTAGTATACCGAGGGAATAATTGAATTTATTAAACTCTGTACACTCTCCTATGGAAAGGTCAAATTAGTATTGAAGCATAATAAGTACTTTGTAGAGAGTCCTCATCCAGAAGTATTGCAAAAGTTACTCAAAGATCCTGTGATTCAGGAATGCAGATTGAGAGAAATGTTGAAAATGAGGAAGAAGATTTTATTACTCAGGTGTGTTTTCTTTTGATATGTCTTAAAATGAAATAGTTCAAAATTATTAAGTCACAATCAGCTTTGATTGGAGAAATATCAATAGGATAAATTAATAAGTTCATAGAATTAACATAATTATTTCTAGGTCCAGGAGAAAAAGAATGTACCCAACTTTGGTTCAAAATCAGGATCTTCAGAACAAACTGGAGAAGAAGGTACAACAGTTCCAGAGGATATCACAAATTTTTATGATAAATGGACAATGAAGAAGATGAAGAGGACAATACTTTACAAACGGTCTCTTTCGAAGTTAATCAAGAAAAAATTGAAATTATTCAGAAACGATGCATTGAATTAGAACACCCACTTCTTGCAGAATATGACTTCAGAAATGACACTGTTAATCCAGACATCAAAGTAGATCTGAGACCTTCAGCAGTATTAAGGCCATATCAGGAAAAAGTTTAAGGAAAATGTTTGGAACGGAAGAGCTAGATCTGGAGTTATCGTTCTTCCTTGTGGTGCTGGTAAATCTTTAGTTGGAGTTACGGCATGTTGTACAGTTCGAAAAGGGCTTTGGTTCTTTGCAATTCAGGGGTATCAGTAGAACAATGGAAACAACAGTTTAAAATGTGGTCCACAGCAGATGACAGTATGATCTGTCGTTTTACCTCCGAAGCCAAAGATAAACCCATGGGTTGTAGTATTTTAGTTACTACATATTCAATGATAACTCATACTCAAAGAAGGTCGTGGGAAGCTGAACAAACATGAAATGGTTGCAAGAACAGAATGGGGTATTATGGTTTTGGATGAGGTGCACACAATACCTGCAAAAATTTTAGAAGAGTTTTAACAATAGTACAATCTCATTGTAAACTTGGACTCACCGCAACATTGCTTCGTGAAGATGATAAAATAGCCGATCTGAATTTTTAATTGGTCCAAAATTGTATGAAGCAAACTGGTTGGAACTTCAAAAACGTGGGTTCATCGCTAGGGTACAATGTGCTGAAGTTTGGTGTCCTATGACACAGGAATTTTATAGAGAGTACCTGATGTGCAAAACTAGTAAAAGGATGTTGTTGTATGTCATGAATCCTAACAAATTCAGGGCAACTCAATATCTCATTCGTTACCATGAAAGGAGAGGCGACAAAACCATTGTTTTCTCTGATAATGTTTTTGCATTGAAACATTATGCCATTAAAATGAATAAACCGTATATTTACGGTCCTACTTCTCAAGGAGAAAGGATACAAATTTTACAAAACTTCAAATTCAATCCAAAAGTGAACACAATTTTTGTTAGTAAAGTGGCCGATACATCATTTGATTTACCCGAAGCTAACGTGCTGATTCAAATTTCGTCACATGGTGGTTCCAGGAGACAAGAAGCTCAGAGATTGGGTAGAATTTTGAGAGCCAAGAAAGGGGCCATTGCAGAGGAGTACAATGCCTTTTTTTACACTCTTGTATCTCAAGATACAATGGAAATGGCTTATTCCAGAAAGAGGCAGAGATTTTTGGTGAATCAAGGTTATAGTTATAAGGTTATCACTAAGTTGTCAGGAATGGAAGAAGAACAGGACATGCTGTACAAAACAAGAGAAGAACAAGGTCAATTATTACAACAGGTAATTATATTTATTACGATATTTTCGTTGTGTTATTCTCATTTTTCCCTTTGGCTATTCTCTTATGGGAATTAGGAGAATGTACGTTTTTGCTATGAACTTCATTACTGTTTTTGCTGGGAAAATTTTTGCTCATCAGGCAATGTTTTTAAAATAGCCTTTAAGTTAATTGAAATGTATTTTAAATCAAATTTTTTCAGGTACTGGCTGCCAGTGATATTGATTGTGAAGATGAAAGATGCCTGGTGAAGGAGCAGAAATATTGCATCAGGAAGTAGAAAGTTGGTCATATGGGATCAATGTCCGGTGCAGATGATGCAGTTTATTATGAATATAAAAAATCTTCTGGAAATAAGCATCCCTTATTCAAAAAGTTCAGATATTAAATTTCACAATTTTTATATGAATGAAGAAATAAAATTTTTTTTTAAATATCTTTTGTTACTTATTTTGCAAAATACAGTGTTCGGCCCATCAAAAGATGTTCATTTCTGGGAAAAATGCTGTAGTATGGCAATGCACAAAAGATCTCATTGGTCGCTGTACAGAAAGGCAGTAATTTCAATAGAGTCCAAAATCCGTTCACGAAAGATTGAGCCGTCGGTTGGCCATGGAAATTTGGCATATTCCACTATGTATATTAAAATTTTAGGTTAGGTTGTTCAATTTCTTGTCAGATTGATACGCTTATACAGTATTCGTTTTGAGGAGTTTCGTGCTCCTGAGCTGTTCCAGTGCTTGTGAGCAGCCAATGGCAAGCCTTATTTCAAGCTTTGAGTTACTCAGGAGCTCGAAATATCTCAAAACGAACAGGCTAAATGTTGTCAATAGGTCATAGAGTTCTCTGATAACTCGCAATCTCGTCGGACGAGGCCGGGTACATTCGGCAACGTTGACTACATTTTACGTTATGACAGGAAATACAGCCAACTTCAGATAAATAAACAGACGCCTACTATGCGCTCAACCTTTCGTGAACGGATTATATTCCTTTGCTATATGGATGAACATAGAAACGCATATTGGAATGTACGCATTTATTATTTATATTTTTTAAATTAATATGTCGTATTTCACATCCAACAGGAATATTGATACACCCTTGTCCTCAATCTCCTCTGAATATTCTGCTTCTTCAAGTGAATGTAGAATTGTCGCCCTTTTCTTGCTTCACATTATCACAAATATCCACTATTCAAGTGGAGTTTTTTTTACCTAAAGAAATAACAGTGTCTTCATAAATTATGTATAAGTTAAAACATACAGGTTCGGAAATTATCATCGGAAACATACGATATTCAATGCATTAGAAAGTATTTTGCTGTGCAGTTGAACAGTGCTATACTCAACAGATTACGTGCTATGTTTCTCTCTCTCTCTGATGCATTGAATTTCGTATGTTTCCGATGTGAATTTCCAAACTTGTTTATTATTATGAGAGACTAGTCTGGTCAATTATTATACTCACAGTTTGCTTCCTCATACTCGTGACATTTAACATGCGTTAAATATGGATCATATCTCAAACTAGTAAATGTACAGTGGCTACATTTAAAAATCTCCTTCGCTTCTGGATGCTTTTTAACCAAGTGCTTTTTGTAAGCAGAACTCTGGATTGCTTGGTACTTGCATGGACAAGAATATTTCATCGACTGAAAGAAAACAAAGAATTCATTATACCTATGAATTTTACTCAATGAAGTAGGCAAGAACAAAGTCACTGTAGTCTGGGTTACTGGTCATCAGGAATCAAAGGAAATGAAGAAGCTAACACACTAACCAGAAAGGGAGCACAAATGCTACTTAATGGACCAGAACCATTCTGTGGTATAGGCAAATGCACCCATAATAAAGAATTTTGGAGAAGGAAGAAACCGAAAGAGAAGCATCTTCCGAGAATTGATTGTTCCAAAAAGTTCTTCCGGAACTTTAAAACTGCATTGTGCCAAAGTATTTGGATCTCAGTCTTAGCAAGAATAAGTTACCCCTCTTCACTGGCTTTCTAACAGGATATTCTCATATTGGGAAGCATATCATGAGAACTGCCTCAACAAATGATGAGTCTTAATGTCTCAGATACTGGAATTCGTTGAGACTCTGGAATTGTAAGGCAAGCTGTAGTACTGTTTGAAAACAGCTCTGATGGGAAACACAATAGTCCTCAAAGTCACAGTGGAGAAATGAGAGAGCTGATCCTTGCAACAGAGGAGCAAACACAAACCCATCACCGGACCCGTGCCCTCCTGTTGGGTATCACCTACACTGATTAGGGCAGAGGTCGGCGTTTGGGAAAAAAGGGAGAAACACTCTTACTGGATAAACACATCCGGTCAAAGACAAGCAAAGAGACTAATCGAACCTTCCAAAGAGAAGGCTCAACAAGCTCTATCGTTGTTAAAAAACGAGTTAAGGCTGCTAATCGGCCTTCTCACAGGGTATTGTCCCGTGAGATATCACCTACACAAGATCGGTAAGAAAACTCCGACATTTGTAGGTTATGTGAATCGGCCACTGAAACCACCGAGCACATACTATGCCAATGCACTGCGCTGGCGCAAACCAGACTGACTCTACTAGGTGACGCGTTACGCCAGCCGACATAAGAGCGAAGTCTCCTAAGGAAGTACCAGCTTTGCTAAGGAGGTTAGATTCCCGGGAAAACGTAGTTTTAGCATGGTAACGCACAAAGACCTTATTGGTCGTAGTGCAGAAGGGTAATCAACGTGCCGATCGACCACTATATAATTTAATCTAAGTCGCAGTGGAATGTAAGAGCTCAATTTTTATCCTTAGGTTCAGGTCAATACCTGAAGTTTTTAAATTGATTAAAATACATATTGGGGCAGAATAATTAGAAACTTGGAATTTTTATTACATTTCACTTACCCCAGTGTGCTTCATCACATGTTTTCTCAAGCTGTTATGATCAGCTGTTCTGTAAGTACAGTAGTGGCAGTGATGTGGTTTATCTCCAGTATGTTGACGTATATGTAACTGAAAAAAAAAATACAATTACTAAATAACTAAGTCATATTGAATTTTAGTCTTAGTTAAATACAGCTAATAATTCGCATAAATAAGAGTTCAATCTAATTGAAGCAATTCTAAAACATATCTAATTTCATTCTCTTAGATTTCTTGTTTTCTTACCTCTAGCGTAGATTTTCTTGATGTTTTATATCCACAAATGTTACAAACGAATGGCTTAATTTTT
Source organism: Propylea japonica (assembly GCA_013421045.1). NCBI lineage: Eukaryota > Metazoa > Arthropoda > Insecta > Coleoptera > Coccinellidae > Propylea > Propylea japonica. The sequence goes on from CM024239.1 coordinate 66,279,066, forward strand.
TCATGAACAATCTGGACATGTTTCTTTAACGACTTGTCGTTTGCAAAGAAGCGTTCACAAATTGGACATCTTAATGACCAAGGCGGTACCTAAGGGAAAAAAACATGTGTAAAAAATGTTCAGAATTTCATCAAATATCTTACTTCTTCGTCACGTTTGTGAATAAGCTTATGGTTTCTCAATTGATTGGGCTGCTTAAAACCTTTAGAACACACAGTACAGACAAAAGGTTTTTCTGAATTATGGATGTCCATGTGATTCATAACAGCAACTGAAAATTAATAAAATGAACGGGTGTTTCATTGGGAGAACTGGTACGCACTGAGTGAAATTTTTTTCTTCCATTGGTACAATTTAATGAATATACTGCCCGTATTCTGGACAAGTGATCTTTCAAGCGTATAGGAACTTCATTGCGCAAGTCCCTCTTTCACCTGAAAAATGCACACCACGTAATGAAGTTCGTATTCGCTTTGAAAGATCATTTGTTGTGATACGGCACCTAGTCTGTGAGGATTTCAAGAGAATTTTTTATCTTATGTTTTCACCATGAACATTAAACTCACTTCATAAGCGAATTTTGGCGATGTAACTACAGTTTACCATAGTTACATAGTTGACAGTCAATACATGTATTTTCTGTCAAATCATAACATAGTTACGTGAGTTAACAGAAAATATGTATATTAACTGTTAAGTATGTAACTATGGTAAGCTGTAGTTAGTTTATCAAATTCAAACCTATACAATATAGTTCCTTCACGAAAGGTTGAGCACATAGCAGGCGTTTCTTTATTCATCAAAAGTTGACAGTATTTGCTGTCACAACGTAAAATAAATTCAACATTTCCGAATGTACCGGCCTCGTCCGACGAGCTTCCGAGTTATCAGAGAACTCTATGCAAGATTGACAACATTGCGTATCAATCTGACAAGAAAATTGACAGCATAACCTGAATTCTAATATACACAGTGGAATATGCCAAATTTCCATGGCCAACCGAGGGCAACCTTTCGTGAACGGACTATACATATAGTCCGATAAAGAAAGTTTGTGCGCATAGTAGACGTTTGTCTATTTATCTGAAGTTGGCAGTATTCTCTGTCATAACGTAAAATAAAGTCAACGTTGCCGAATGTACCCAGCCTCGTCCGACGAGCTTGCGAGTTATCAGAAAACTCTATGCAATACTGACAACGCGTATCAATCTGACAAGAAAATAAACAACATAACCTAAAATTTCAATATACACAGTGGAATATGCCTAATTTCCATGGCCAACCGACAGCTCAACCTTTCGTGAACGGACTATTTCTCTGTTTGACAACATTGATAAAAGAAAAAAAAATTCATTGAAATCTTCACAGGCCTTCGTGACATCTAATATTTTCAGGATATGCTTATTGAGTTTCAAGCTTTGGAATAAAAGTTGTTTTATTGACCAAAAAGGGAAGTCTAGAAAGAATATTTTCATTTACCTCGACTGTAGGATCTGTATGTATTACAGATGGGGCAGGTGTATAAGTCAATATCTATTTTATGACACGTCCATAGATGTTTGACACACATTTTCCAAATTGAAAATTTTTCCTTACACTCAGGGCACTGAAAATGCTTTCTATAGGGCACGTGACATTCTTCATGACTAAGTTTGGATTCATCGCAAGAAAATTTCAGGGTACATCCTTCCACAGAACATCTAGAGCATGAGAAAAATTCTTAATAGATGTTTGGAGAAATTACGATTTTGAATTTAACTCACTTCATTTTATTCATTGCTTTTTGCTGTTTTCTCAGCAATGAAGTAGCCAGATCTCTCATGGAATTTTTAGGTTCGTCGTTTTGAGCATCTGTTGTCTCATCATTTACGCTGTCATTGGTTACCCCAAGAGATTTAGCATCTTGGTTATGAATCTAAAATCCAATCTGCTGTTTGTTATTATAATTAAAATCAGAAAAGCTGCTCAGGAATTTTAAATATAAAAAAAATCTAAGTTGCATGATTTTAAAATATACTTCGTTCGCGAAAGGTTGAGCACATAGTAGGCGTTTCTTTATTTATCTGAAGTTGGCAGTATTTGCTGTCATAACGTAAAATAAATTCAATGTTACCGAATGTACCCGGCCTCGTCCGACGAGCTCCCGAGTTATCAGACAACTCTATGCAATATTGACAACATTGCGTATCAATCTGACAAGAAAATAAACATCATAACCTAAAATTTTAATATACACAGTGGAATATGTCAAATTATCATGGCCAACCGACGGCTCAACCTTTCGTGAACGGACTATAGTAGGCATTTAAGAAAACAAGCAAAATCCCACACCCTGTGACAGTCTTTTCACTCCTGTTGCCACAAATATCAACTTCTTCTAACTTTTTTTTTTGCTGTGTAACCCTGAATAATGCTTGTCTAAACTGTAATCAAAATTTTGATACCAGCTGATCCAGGTTTCATAAAAATAGTGCTAACTTCTCAGAAAAAAAAATCAAAATAAACAATTGCCTAGTTTCAACTGACTGTATTAAAAAGTTAAAAAAGTTCATATTTGTGGCAACAGGAGTGAAAAGAATGTCACAGGGTGTGGAATTTTCTGTGTTTTTTTTAAATGCCTATTATTTAAAACCATGCAACTTGGATTTTTTTTATCTTTTTGACAACCAGCATTACTTGCCCTTTCACCCGATGCCGGGTTGAAGTCGAGTTTTGGGACACCCTGTATAGAAATCGCATTTCCAATATTTGATTAAAAATTGATTACTTAAAATTTTGAGAGAATAATTGGATGGGTATTTATTCAACAATACTCTTGATTTTGTCATGAAAAAAACCCTACATTTTATCGATATGATATAGGAAAAATATGACGACTAAGCACCAAAAGTAATGTCTGAAATGTTGGTGCTCAAAGGTCATTAAAATCCACTTGTATCTTCTACATACAACTTGAAATTTGTGGTTGTTAACTAAGCTAGTGGAATTCATTCATATCATAACTTAATTGAAAAATTATCCTAAATTATTCCACTGACCTTCACATGTTTCATCAATAATTCCTTTGTTGAAAATATATTGTTACACAACTGCATAAAAAGACATTCACTTTATTTTCAGCAGTACTATTTGAATCTAGAAGAGATTTCATCTTCACTTTCTGTACACCATCGGTATCTTCTTTCTTTTCAGCAAGTTGTTTCAACTGCAGCTAGGAGATTTACCTAATTAGTTTTTTCGTATGGAAAATTTCATCTAGCAACATACCAAATCACTATGTAGTCTTTTCAAATGATCGATCATTTCTATCGAACTTTCACACAGAAAAGAACATACTTTACATTTCATAACAGTCACAATGCTATAAAATTCATTCCAATCAGAAAGATCATCATTCTCTGGATCTCTAGAATACTGCAAGGTAGAGGTAGTCTCTTGATCTTCCAATTGATTAGGACTGACTGGATTTGAATCTTCAATATCACTTAAATTCTCTTCAACATACAAATCAACTGGGTTAAGAGATTTATTGGAATAGCTAATTTGATAAGTATTTCCATTCGGAAACATTAGTAGCGTCCGCTTTTGTTTTCCTTGCTGTGTTTCTTTAGAATCATTGAACATTCTGGAATTCACACGAAGTAGAGAATCCTGACTCAATATTATATTCTCAGTTATATCTGAAGCTGTTGTGTCAATATCCTTCTGGTACATGTTAATACTTCCAGAATCTACAGTTTGGGAAAATATGATATTTGAATGTTTCCCTTCTGCGGTACTGTGAACTTTTTCCGTTATCATTTGATCAGAAGTGCATTTCATATTTCCATCTACAAAATAGTACATAATGAAATTAAATAGGAAGATCCACTTAGAGATAATGTGCATTCTTCTTTACCCACCATTTATTAATACGGGAAAACATTCAGATGGCCAACTTTCCGTTTCGATTTCAGTAAACATAGGTTCAACAGATAAACAATCTTGAAGTTCGTACTATTCTGCAATAAGTAATTACCAGAATTTTCATTGAGAAGTTTCAAATAAGGCATAGCTTCGTCTTCCATATCCATGATTTTTTATGAAGTCTCTGATCTACTTAAAATCAATTGAAAAGAATAAATAAAAAATTTAATTTGTTTGGCTTGCATAGGTCAGGCTATGTAGCTTCGTCTTTCAAATCCATTATGCTTCAATTTTTGTCATCTAATCTTATTTTCAATTGATTATCAACAAAAATAAAAATTCCTAATTTCCCTTTTGTTTGCACAGGTTAGGAAAAATCTACAGAAAATAAACACACAGAAGTCACAGAATTATTTATTTCTTCATTATTTTGGCTTTACTTTTTATGTTCTGTAGTTCTATTAATGCTGCAGTCACGCGTATCCGTCTAGAATAGGATTAATCAGAATGAAATAATTATTAGGTCAATAAATGTTGCAATTTTAGTAATACCTCACGCCTAATTGAGTTCAACATTTTTTGCAGATAGAACAACTAAAATCAATTTTTTAAGAGCACAATTATCTCTGTGAAGCAATATTCGATATGGCTCAAGGACCGCAGTTGGATGACCTTTTTCTCGAACAATAAATTGCTATTTCCATACTTTTTGATATGAAAAAAAATAATAGAAAAACCTTCAGATATCATTATCGATTATGAAGTTACATTTGGTAAAAAACACACTTGAATATGTACTTTGGTAAACTTTAATACATCAAGGACGATATTCTCAAAATACAATATAAAATTTATATAAGCTTATAAAAACCTTTCAGTCACTGGATGCTAAAACTTTATAAACAGTCTCACAATAAACTCCCATAAAGATAAGCTAATAATATTAAGAACCTTCAATTATGGCATTAAGCACACATCATGAATACTTCAGTCATTCTACTCTACGAGTGAGAAACCTGAGATATTTGAAAGTAATGGTGAAAACACCGAATCAAGGTGTCATATTTTAGCAAAAACGTCATCAGGAACCTTTTCCGTTTTTACAATCATCTTCTTAGATTGATTTGATGAAACGATTTCACAAAGAGTTATCTTACAAAATCCCAATAAAACAAAAATATAACATATCTGAAAAAAGGCTTAATCATAACAATATTTAACATTTTTTAAGGAGAGTCCATTTGTGACAGGAGGTACAACTGTTTTATTCAGAAATGTTACTTTACTCAACTCTAAATCATTGTTGAAGATGTTATTATACAGGGTGTTTCCTAAACATGCGGCAAAAATTCAGGGGATGTTCCTTGGACTATTCTAAGAATATTTTGTCCTTTGATGATTTTTGAAAAACCTCTTTGTTTCGAAGATACAGGGGAAACAAAATTTTAGATAATAACATTTTATTATGAAAATTACATGAAAATTTAACTTAACCTACAAAAACTGTTGAAAATGACCACCTCTAGCCAAAAAAACGAATTCAAATGAAACCGTGTTCAATCTGTATTCCTTTACCATCTGAACTTATCAATTTTAAGTCAAAAAACTGGCCGTTTTTAGTAATTGGAATGTTGTTAAACAAACTTAAAATAAATTGTACCTACTTAGTAAACACAGTGCGGTACGCATTTTTATTTAAACTATTATTAATTTTAAAAATATGAAAAATGTTGTTCGCCCTGTATCTTCGAAACAAAGAGGTTTTTCAAAAATCATCAATGGAGAAAACATGCTTAAAATAGTCCAAGGAACAACCCCCTGAATTTTTGCCGCATGGAAACACCCTGTATATGAAAACTAATGTTCACACCATTGTACGAAAATGATGACTGTGATTCTGATCATTTGAATTCAATTTCAAATATTTTTCCTCGAAAACCTGAATATGAAACAAAAAACGGATAATCGCTATGATTTTCCGAAGGCCAACAGGACCTATGCCTTTAGCCAAATTATCATTGATTTATATATATGAAAGTTTGAGCGCATAGTAGGCGTTTGTTTATTTATCGGAAGTTGGCAGTATTTGCTGTCATAACCGTAAAATAAAGTCAACGTTGCCGAATGTACCTGCCTCGTCCGACGAGATTGCGAGTTATCAGAGAACTCTATGACCTATTGACAACATTGTGTATCAATCTGATAAGAAAATAAACAACATAACCTAAAATTTTTAATATACACAGTGGAATATGCCAAATTCCATGGCCAACCAACGGCTCAACCTTTCGTGAACGGATCCTACTATATTTAATTCAAAGAAGGAAGTTAATGAAATGCTCCTATATTTCATGTTCTACCTCCTGTGAGAATAAGGACTCCTTCAGAAAATCACACTGGGTACTGATTAAGAAATGCAACAATTACTACCATTATCTGGCTGATTAGTAGCTGCATAGCCTGAAAAAATTGGATGTTAGTAGAAAAAACAAAAGTACAAAACTTGAAAGCTTGATTCTGACGGTTTTGCAAAAACATTCTTCAACTCTATAAAGTGGCATGTTCAATATGAATGAATGGATAACAACACAAAAGTTGGAAAATGACTAAAATTATGACTTTCAACATCTCTGTGCCAAGGTGAATACAGTGTACTACTTTGCTTTTATCTAAAAAAGTTAGGTAATTAATATTCAACTCGCCACTGATTAAGTATAGTTCATTCACGAAAGGTCGAGCACATAGTAGGCGTTCCTTTATTATCTGAAGTTGGCAATATTTACTGTCATAAAGTAAAATAAAGTCAACGCTGCCGAATGTACCCGGTCTCGTCTGACGAGCTTGCGAGTTATCAGAGAACTCTATACAATATTGACAACATTGCGTATCAATCTGACAAGAAAAATAAAGAACATAACCTAAATTTTAATATACACAGTGGAATACCCCAAATTTCCATGGCCAACCGACGGCTCAACCTTTCGTGAACGGAGTATACTTGAATATTTATAGTCCATTCACGAAAGCTTGAGCGCAATAGTAGGTGTTTAATTATTCACCTGAAGTTGGCAGTATTTGCTGTCATAACGTAAAATAAAGTCAACGTTGCCGAATGTACCCGGCCTTGTCCGACGAACTTGCGAGTTATCAGAGAACTCTATGCAATATTGACAACATTGCGTATAATCTGACAAGAAAATAAACAACATAACCTGAAATTTTAATATACACAGTGGAATATGCCAAATTTCCATGGCCAACTGACGGCTCAAACTTTCGTGAACGGACTATAAGTGTAGACCAAACTTAGATATTTCAAGTCGAAAAGAGCAGGTACAAATCTAGAAAGGATAAGAGCTAAAAAATACTGAGTTATCTATGGTTCAGCATTTCCCATTCAGTGTTATACTGAATGAGAGAAGGTGAGACTATCTGATTTAGCATTATCATGAATATTTGTGCTTGCTGTGAGTTGTTTCAATAAACCCTGGGCCAAAATTTCAGTAATCAGTTTCTCCGCATATATAGCTTGGGTAGGATCCATTCTTTCCAGTTTTTTGAACACATTAATGCCAAAAAGTTCATGTTCTGTTGTATCTCTCCACCTATGAAAGCGCTGACTTTCATTTCTCCAATTGGAAATGGAAAATGATCTTTCGTACTTGAAGGGGGACTAGTGTCAAGGGATTCCATCAGTTTTTTCTCATTCGGAATTTCCTAGAAAGAAGATACACATATAGCAAACACCAGAAAATTCTGAATATAAAATTTTTTTGGAAAAGCCCTGAGCAGGTGCTTTTGAAAGCTCATTCATTGATGGAGCACTAATCTATTACATACCCCAAAATTTTAATAGGACTTCAATATTTAAATTGAAAATTTCTATGGTTCTGTTAACACTATGGCCTTATTTAGTCTATTCGTTTTGAGATATTTCGTGCTCCTGAGTAACTCAAAAGCTCAAAATACGGACGGCTTGCCATTGGCTGCACACAAGCATTGGTACAGCTCAGGAGCACGAAACTCCTCAAAACAAATAGTGTAATTATGAGCATCTGCACGTGTCTGAGATATTGAGGAGCAAAAATTTTGAATGGCCATATTCTATGAACACCCTGAACGATTTGGCTAGTTAACGAACTTAACCGCGGCTTTTGGGGACCTAACTCATCCTGAAAATATCAAGTCTCTTGGACAGTCTATTCGAAAGTTATCGTGTTAACGGCCGGACGGTCCCACGGACAGAATTGCATTTGACTACGGATTCATCTTCAGGGAGTCGAACCCTATCGTTTGAGATCTTTTTAAACTCATTACAGTGGACCCCCGGTAGTCCGACAAACATTTTGCAGGGCAGTGTCGAACTATCGAATTCGTCGGATTATAGAGTACTGTCTAATACCCCCTATAGCCCGGATTTTTTTTACAAAAGAGTACCTTGTAATCCGACAAATTACAGATCCAATGATAAGATTCTTTATATACATATTATATATACATATGTACTTATATGTACTCTGCTAGCTAATACTATTCAATAATAAATATGTAATAGACCGTGTCGGATTACAGGGGCGCCGGATTAGACAGGGGCCGGACTACCGGGGTTCCACTGTATTCGAAAATTACAGACTTTGGGCAAAACTATATAACACTTGTTTGAGTAGAACGAGCGCTCAAAAGGGATTTAGCACTAAGACATTGAATAAATTACTTCACTATAGGTAGTGACCACTTAAGACACACCAAAAATCACTTCCCCTTTTTATGTAAAAAATCAACCTTTATTCGAAAGCTTAAACTGAATACGTCCTGAAAATATTAGATGTAACGAAGGCCGGTGAACATATCAATAATTTTTTATTCTTATATTTTAAACAATTTGGTCAAACAAAGAAATTAAGTATTGAATGAAATGTTTAGGTCAGGAATTTGGACTAGTTTTTATTTTGATTTTTTTAATATTTGCCAACGTTTCGAATCTTTGTGAAATGAACGAAAAAATATATGACGATATTTCGATTGAAATAAATACGAGCCTTGAGAAGAATCACAAAAGATTCGAAACTTTGGCAAATATTTAAAAAATCAAAATAAAAACTGGTCCAAATTCCTGTAAACATTTCATTCAATATTTATAATCATGGACGTTACTCTTCAACAATCTCAAAGAAATTAAGGTTAGAACCTAAGAAAACATAAGAATAAAAAATCATCAAAAGCCACAGGAGGTGACATCTAGTATTTTCAGAATATGATAAAGATTTAAGCTTTCGAATAAATGTTGATTTATTGCAAGTGATTTTCGGTATATTTTGAGTAGTCTGTCATTCTTATGGTACTCCCATCTTAGGAAGTACCTACCTGTTGATAAAAAGGCAAATCTACATGAAAAACTAGCTATACTTCAATAGTGAAATTTCAAAAGTATCGTACTCATCATAAAAAAATTACTTACAGATATTTCTGATGTTTTCCCTACAGTACTGGTCACTCTACACCAGTTAGTTTCTTCCTCTGGTGCTTTCCCTACAGTCCTGAATAGTTTAATCCAGTTAGTTTCTTTCTCTGGTCCTTTCCCTACAGTACTGCTCACTCTATGGCAGTTAGTTTCTTTCTCGCTTTCAAATTCAGTGTTGTCCTCAATTTCTAAAAGCTTAGCACTCCCTCTGCATTAGGTCTTATAATACCTAGACCATTGCTTGATGTTCTCGTCTCTATGAAGTCAATCAAAGAAATCCCGGAAGTTCCGGTGGTGACTGATGCCTTTAAACTTGTTTCTATACATCCGTATTAAAAAAATAATAAGTAGGTTGAACCAACAGGACATGAGCTGGATATCTCATTTGCACACAAAGGAACAAAGCTTTTATATAAAACTTTTCAAATTTTTTTTTAAAATCCGTTCCTTATAAAATAAATGCAATACAATGGAAATAATGTAATGTATATGTTGATCCCGAGCCAATCAAAATACTAAGGAAAGAGGAGGCAAATTAGCTGGCACAACTCTACCATTTCTGGAAATCTTATTTAACTTAGATTATAGATTGTTAAGGGGGTTTTGTTCCACTGCAACCTTAAGGTCTATTGTGCCTCCCATCAAAGCCGTCATCGCAACTGCGCTAAAGCTCGCTTTCCAGTTCCAAAGCTTCAATGAAATCCAGTAGATGAGAGGACTTCAAGAAGGCTGAATCCTTGTCTCTCGTATAATTCTCCTGTCCAAGTCATTCTTTGTGCAAGCTCGAAATAGCGAGGCATTTTGTAACTAAGTGAACAGGAATTCATACCTACATAATACACACTCGTCAGTTTCTATTAAGCCAATTCTCATCATATGCTTCCTAGGCGACAATGTCCTGTTGGAAAGCCAGTAAGGAGGCGTAACTTAGTCTCACCTAGATCTCATACTTAGACCCTTGGAGTTCCAGAGGAACTTCTTGGAATGGTCAATTCAGGAAAGATTCCTCCAAAGTGCTCCTCTTTCAGTTTCTTCCTCTTCCAAAAACTTTTTCTTATAGGTGTATTTACCTATACCACAAAATGGTTCTATAGTCCGTTCAAATAAAAGGAGCTTTGTAAACAAACAGAATCGTCTGGTTTGCGCACAATAAAGCTCGTTTGGCCAAACTGTCATAAAATGCTCCCTTCGACCGCCCTAAGAAACTGCCAGGATCGTACTCGGAACGGACTGTGGTTGGTACTGGATAGAGAAAATCTTTTGACAAAGTGTATACAGTGTGGAACCTCCAAATGGAATAAATTCGATAAGGAATGAATGAGAGCGTGTATATATTTCACTTAAGGGTTAAGTACACGGGGCGACTTTACAAGCTAAAAAGCCGGCTTTTGAGCTTCTGAGTAGCCCGTGTACTCGACGCAGTCGCTCCGTTAGCTGCTTGCAAATTCGCTCTTGAAAAAGTTGAACTGCCGGCGACTTTACACGCCACAAGCCGGCTTTTGAGCGAATTAGCTTGTAAATTCGCCCCGTGTACTCAAGCTTATTCTTGTTCACATGATTGTGTCTAGTGTTCGTGAAGATGTACGGCTGTTATTACGCTACTGAGCGACTGAGCGAGTGGAGAACTCCCTGTGTACTCAGCTAGAAGCCAATTCGCCAAATCGCCGGCTTTTTACCAGCCGGCTTCTCAGCTTGTTAAGTAGCCTGTGTACTTGACCCTTTAGATGTGCTATGAGAATTGCATTCGTATAATAATATTCAGTTAAAACTGAACGATTATATGAAATCTCCTCGATTCGACTCTGGACGGAAAGTACCTATCCTAAGGCCTTCTTACCGCTGCGCCAAACTTGTTGTTATTGCTCCTTCTTACATTTGATCAGACTATAGACGAGTAAGTGGCGTTTGTGCTAGTTTGATAACCTCTTCATTTCCTTTGATTTCGGAGTGACTGGGAACCCAGACTAAAGAGACCTTATTCGATGTTCTTACTTAATTCATTAACATGGAAGTTCGGTACTCAGCAGCTTGACTATCAGAACAGATCACCATGTCACAGTCTTGTTGAGTGCTCAACAGTGAGTTGTAACAAATTTGGGGTTACCAAAGTACAGAGTGAACGGAGAAACTTATCATCGATTAGACTTACTCAACTTATTCAAAAATTGGATGGTATCAAAGAAATATGAATCATATCCGCTCATTATGATTGATAATAAATGTTAGTTGTAACTATCTATGTTTGGTGGAATGTTTTATCAATTTTTCCAACAAAAACCGTCAAAATCATTAGTTTCAAAGATCTTATATGTAATTTTATAATTTACCCTTCAGTATTCTTGGTGGTGATTCTCCATTCAGCAATTTTCCAGACCTGAAAAAATATAAATTAATTTCAAAAACACAATTGTAAAGGTTTATTGTCGAGAAATCAAAAAGGGCATAAGTTCTTCAACTCTTTCTTATCATACAAGGTGATTTATGTATTCTGTTTGAAATTTTTCTCTGATTCATTATAGGATCTAGATTTGCAAACTTACATGCAATTACATTTTTTCAGTGAAAATTTTTATTCCATATGAAATATAAAAAATGAAATTTCGGTGTAAATTAGTGAAACTAGTAGCGAATATAACATATATATCCTTTGATGATAAAAGTGTACTTTTGGACTTTTTTCTCATACAAATTATGTGTCAAATGTATTATTTTTTCTTACCTCTTCAAAAGAAGTCTTGGAGATTTGAAAGAAAACTTTTTTGTGCTTGATGAATACAAAATTTCTCAAAAAAATTGAAGTTATAACTATGATGTGGTTCGAAGGAAATTAATTCATTGTATTCTTATCTTAGGCACCCTATGTTAGTTTTCTTGTCTTCAAGGAAATTCAACTATACCCTAAACTAAACCTTACTTAAGCATTATTAAAATACAAAAAATGAAATTATTCAGTAAATCTTCCGACATTAATGTTTATTTTAATAAATACTACATCGCTTCTTAAAACTATAGGAACAATATATGGAATAATTGGCAGTGGCGAGTAATAAAGAATTATAAAGCATTACCAAGGAATAAACAAAAACAATTGAGAGTATTTGGCTGCATTTTAAATCATTCAAAACTTATTTGTTTGTGAATAACAATTGTTTCTGAAAGATAATTTTTTAAAAAGTTAGTTTTTGATGAGGTATTAATTTCAAAATATTCATTATAATAATTATAATTTGAACTTCATGTATTATTATAACTCCTAGGCTTCCTTGAAGCCCCTCAGGAGCAATTAAGCATTTCCGAGGTGAGAGAATACTTTGAGTTTTGTGTAGGCTTTGTTACTATGTCCTTACACCACTTAAGGTACAGCACTGCTGATTGTTGACCCAGCAGTTAATGATAGCCGCTATCGACTAGAAAATTTCTTTCCTGGTTGGGAATCGAACTCACAAACATTCGATTACCAGTCCTACGCTCTTCACTGAGCCACTAAAATGAATTCATTACTGAAAAAACTTTCAAGTTTTGCCAGTGATATGAACATCAGATGATACAGCATCTTTGAATTCTTTCTTTAGCATTTTTTTTATATTTCATCAAGAACTTTAGATGTACTGAGTTGTACAATAAAGATTCTGATCTACTAATAATTCTTCAAGCAAAATACTTTTGTTGGTGAACAATTGTTCATGGTTCAAGTTCAAGATTGTTTAGATCTTGAGATATAAGAGACATCAACTCTTCCAACCCCTCTATACGGTCTAATTCCAGGTTATCCAGATAGTTTAACTTATTGCTGTGTTTATTTGTCTTGTGATGACGTAGTTGGTTATGTCGACTTCTGTGCAGTGGGTGTTTGGACTTAAGTAACTCTGCCAGTCCTATAATATAATGCACAGAATAATACTCGATTGGTTCTATAGAATCTTTCAGATACTTGTTTTTGAGTATTGATTAAAAAATAGTTCCAAATGATTGCATCAATTTTTTTATGAGGAAATAGTGGTTTAACCATATGAGCCCCTTAAAGCACAAGTGGAGTAACTCCAATTCTTCTTGTTTTGAGATATTGAAGGGTTTGGTACAAGTTGTATTAAAAAATTTTTTTCCAACGTCACTTAGAAGTACTTACACCATTTGTGCTGTAAATTGTTTAAGGGTGTTATTGTAAACAAAAACAAAATCATCAACAATAAAACTCTGTTTTATTAAAATAATCAGTGAAATAATATTTGTTTACTCATTGTCACTTTCTTCCAGAAGTGGACCAACATCTTCAGCATTCTCGCTAGTGACAAGCCTCTGGAAATAAATGTGGTTTATTGGAGGGATGTATGGCAGCAGGTCCATCATGTCTTTCTTTTTTTCTTTTGTGACAGGCCGAGCGCTTGCGTATAGCTTACTCTGATTAATGTTGCAAACGTTAACCGGTCGCCCTTTTTTACCTGTTGGCATGAAGTTCAATGCTGAGAACGGCATCTCTTCAGATATAGTTTCCTTGAAAAGGATCTTAAATGGCTCACTCTTTTGGTAGCGTATCCATTGCATTTTTAGCCACGATACAGGATGACCTTCACAGTCTTTCTTTCTTTTACTGATTTTTCTCATAATGTTTTCGACAGACAAGAAATCATCGATCGTCATAACTGTCACTTTAAAGGCGTTCTTTTTCCTCGACATAGCTATTGTTCTGTACCAGTCATCTGGTGTGTAAATTTGTTGCGACTTACTGAAGTTCTCAATAGATGCAAAGTCGCTGTGATTGGGGAGGAATGAATGTCCACTTTGCAAGAATTTTTGATCGATTATTTCTACCATGTTCTCTGGACTTTGGACATATTTCATTAATGTCATGGCAATTTTCCAATTCCGGTTTTGCCCTGTACATGTATCACTGTACATAACCACATGTTTGGCTTCTGGGGCTCTAGATTTTAAGTGTTTAATCAAACAGGATGAAATTTCTTGTGAACCTTTTGAACCATTAACTTCGTCCCAACAGAACATGAATCCCATTTTGGTCGAAAGTTCATGGCAGCCTAAATTGTATACGTACATATTACGTTTATAGTAGGCTTGCTGACACACCAGTTTAGGGAAAGGCAGAGACTTCTCCAAATCAAACGAGAATGCATAGTAGCTGTCATTGTTAGCGGATTTTTCAGCATCCGCTTTCATGGAATGCTTTTTCGGCCCTTCGTAAGTGAAGTTCATGGTCTTGCTTAAGCTGTCTTTTTTCTTCTTCATCTGTTGAGTATTTTAGTTTATTAGAAAAAACATCACACTTGACGCAAGTGTCTTTATGTGGAGCGTGAAATTGCAGATTGAACTCGTTATTAAAGATTCTCCGATAGATATGCTCCTTAACAGGCTGACACCCTTGGCTTTCAACGTGCTCCTTGTACAGATTGTACATAAGTCGTCTATTCAAGTTTTCAGATAAATATTTTCTGTTTGGGTTGTGTTTTCTCGTATAGTGAGATTCGTAAGCAGGAAAAGATGTAATGTGGTTTCTCACTTGTGCCATTTTTTGTTTTCTGCATTTGCAATCGAGATTGCTAAATTGTTTCTTTGCAATGATCTTTCCTTTCCTAGTGATGTAAAAATTTCCAGAATTGCGCTTCCTTTTCCTTTCTTCACGTTTCCAGTCCTTTCTTTGTCTTTTCCGGGTTCTTTTTGGCTTACCTTCTGCAGTTGCCTCTGCTTCACCACTATCAAGTGTATTGGGTATCCCTTCCATTTGGGCAGCAGCTTCATTGTCGTCATCTATGGAATCGGGATCATCATTTAGTGTTTTAAAACTACTGAAGAAAAATGTAGATGTGTAGTTTTTTATGACAATAAGATTTGTACAATATCAAATATGCTATAAAAATGTTTTGATGACATTCGAGGTGGTCTGCCGACTTAGGCCTAAATGTTGACGGCAAAAATGGTGCAACTCCATTTTTATGTTAGATGCATAACCTATTGTAATTGAAAAAATTAGATGATATAATCAAATCATTGCAGTAAATTATGATAAACAAACAAAATAAATAAAACTCTTACCTTCTTCAATGGATATGTCTGAGAATGATGGCAAATATTCATCCTCTGATCCATTGTCAGCGAAAATACTTGGTGTTCCACAACTTTCATCTTCACTTGAGTTCATTTTAACAAAAAGAATACTATAATAGCCTTTAATAAGTTATGTTTTGTCACTGTTAATGAAAAACACTAGAGAGTAAGTGCTTCCTTTACGAAAGTTACTGACAAGGAGTTCTATGGTTACAGCACAAATGGTGTAACTCCACAATACGCCGGTTGTGCTGTCAGCTGATAGGGGGAAGCATTGACTGCACAAGTATGTGCTGCCATCTATGCCGTTACTATGGGAACTGGGAGTTACACCGTTAGTGCATTAAACAGAACACAAATTTCCTTACTCAGTACCATGCCTAATTACGAAAAAAAGAAAAATGAAGTTACACCACTTGTGCTTTAAGGGGCTCATATGATGAAAATTTCATCATAACATTTTTGTATACTTCTTTGTCTCCAACTAATCGAACATCAAAAAGTAATCATTAATTCATTAAACAGTTTAGGGACAACTTACCGAAAAATTTAAGCATTTCTGTTCTGAGAGACGGACTGTCCAAATTTTTTTCTAACGTCTTGAAAATTCTATCGATTCTTTTCGACCAGTTCTCAAGAGTGATGCCCTTCTTAGCGCTCAATAGATTGTAACTTCTATTCCAGTAATAAGGCAATTGCTGATTTTCCAACAATTTAGAGAAGTACTTCAGCCCCTGTAAGTAAATGGCTCATTTACATCATTCCTTTTTTTGTGAATACCAAGAATGATGAGAAAATCATTATCTAAGTCTGATTGAAATTGACAATCACATTTAAAATAGAGATGATAACTTCAACTCAAGTGAAAATTAACAATATTTTATTTAATGCTTCGTATGGAATATTTTCGAAAAGGAAAATTTCCAAATGATGAGAGATAGCTAGACAGCAAATAATTTTTAAACCAAATCATTCAGCACAAGTTGAAGTTCCATTTCTTTATGACATTTAGGGAACATTTTGTGTTTTCTTACCATCATAAAGATATAACTTCTGGAATTATTGCTCCAAAAGCTAGGATCTACGACCTCTATCATTAACATCATGACAGTTTTGATATAATAACTTGGGAAAGAATTTTCTTGAAATTGAGCACTCCGAAGAAGCTGAAAAAATTCAAATATTTTTTAAATCAGTCATTCCAATAAGGAATTTATTTCAAAACAGTCTATAAATAATAACTACAAAATTCTGTATACTAGAGGATGTAATATTCATAAAGCATTGAAATAATGTTTCAGAAGCATCAGAGTCTGATTAATGTTAACTTAGCGTGTTTCGTTCCGAGCATAAGAAAAAGAGTCTCATCTCTTAACTTTCTAATATCAAACCAAAAGTAGAAAACAGCTTGGTTGGACTCACTTATGAAGAATCCAAGGTCAAAACTAATTTTGCCTATAAGCTCCCTAAATTCGGCACAGGATGATCATTTCTGTGCTTTCTAATTCGAAATATTTTGTTCAGTAAATAGACCAAATAATTCTGGTGTGATTGAATTTTGAATTTCTTTCATATTCTTCCTAATATTTGCAGAACGGAATGCAAGTCATCTGAACTTTGAGCGAAACGCAATTTTCTGTAAAATTTTAAACAGATTAGTGGATTAGAAAATCAATTTTTAACATTTTAAGCAAAAATATTGTTCAACCCACCTTGAGTAATCTTATTGTGTCTTTCAACCCATTTTTTCCATTGATTATCTCTCTTTCTTGGTCTTGAAAAGACAATCTCCAGGCAGTATTGTATCTCGAGCAATTGGGAGGAGTTTTTGGGACCACAAGAAATTCAGTCTGCAATCAGGAAAGGTTAAAAAAATTTTCCAAACACTTACAGAACCCAGATAACATGACTCAATTCAGTAACTTTAATCTACAGCAAATAAGCAAATATAGTCCGTTCACGAAAGGTTGAGCGCATAGTAGGCGTTCGTTTATTTATCTGAAGTTGGCAGTATTTGCTGTCATAACGTAAAATAAAGTCAACGTTGCCGAATGTACCCGGCCTCGTCCGACGAGCTTGCGAGTTATCAGAGAACTCTATGCGATATTGACAACATTGCGTATCAATCTGACAAGAATATAACAAACCTAACCTAAAATTTTAATATACACAATCCACAGTGGAATATGCCAAACTTCCATGGCCAACCGACGGCTCAACCTTTCGTGAATGGACTATAAGTTTAGCAATGCTGGATGTTTATTGCAATAGTGAATTAGTTGACATTTCAAAAGTTTGTTAGATCGTCAAGGTGATGTAAAAAAAAATTACTATTGAACCTAAACAGAATGATTGGGATATGCACCTTTTTGGTTAAATTTTTTTTAAAAGGAGCTGCTGGCCATTTATCATTTTCAAATATTATGGAAGGTACCAGGTCCACACAAACCAACTTGTTTCCAATTTTAAGCTTCAAAGTGAATGCTGGTCCACTCTTTATTAGATCAAACTGAAAAAATACATCAAAGAATTGAAACAGAATACACTTTACTTCATATTAAAATGAAATAAATCAGCCTTATAACAAAAACAGCCTTTCTGGGCCTAAGTTATCGAAACATTATCCACAATACAGGGTGTCCCATTACTCGACGTCAACCCGGAACCGGGTGAAAAGGTAAGTAATGCTGGTTGTCAGAAAAATATAAAAAAAATCTAAGTTGCATAATTTTAAAATAATGCGTATTTAAAAAAACACTCAAAATTCCACACCCTGTGACAGTCTTTTCGCTCCTGTTGCCACAAATATCAACTTTTTCCAACTTTTTCTTTGCTGTGTAACCTTGAATAATGCTTGTCTAAACTGTAATCAAAATTTTGACACCAGCTGCTCTAGGTTCCATAAAAATAGGGCTTACTTCTCAGAAAAAAATTCGAAATAAACAATTGCTTAGTTTCAACTGACTGTATTGAAAAAAAATGTACTACGTAGGTTTGGCATGTTTTTTCAAAAGTTGGCGCATTTAGTAAGGATTCCAAAATGGTATAATACTTGTTTAATTATAGCTGCCGTAGTTCAAATTTATTTTCGACTGCCTTTGAATATACTTTTTCGTTAACTGCTTCCCAGTAATAAAGTCCAATGGATTCAAGTCCGGTGAACGGGCCGGCCACGAGATTGGACCAGAACGTCCGATCCATCTTCCGGGAAAAAATGTTACCAGAAAAAAAAATTTCAGAGGAATTTCTCCGGAAAAATTTTTCTGGAAAAATTATTTTCTCTGGAAATTTTTTTTTTATAACATTTTTTCCCGGAAGATGGATCGGACGTTCCGGTCCAATCTCGTGGCCGGCTCGTTCACCGGACTTGAATCCATTGGACTTTTTAACTGGGAAGCAGTTAACGAAAAAGTGTATTCAAAGGCAATCGAAAATAAATTTGAACTACGGCAGCTATAATTAAACAAGTATTATACCATTTTGGAATCCTTACTAAATGCGCCAACTTTTGAAAAAATATGCCAAACCTACGTAGTACATTTTTTTTTCAATACAGTCAGTTGAAACTAGGCAATTGTTTATTTGGAATTTTTTTTCTGAAAAGTAAGCCCTATTTTTATGGAACCTAGAGCAGCTGGTGTCAAAATTTTGATTACAGTTTAGACAAGCATTATTCAAGGTTACACAGCAAAGAAAAAAGTTGGAAAAAGTTGATATTTGTGGCAACAGGAGCGAAAAGACTGTCACAGGGTGTGGAATTTTGCGTGTTTTTTTAAATGCGCATTATTTTGAAATCATGCAACTTAGATTTCTTTTATATTTTTCTGACAACCAGCATTACTTGCCTTTTCACCCGGTTCCGGGTTGACGTCGAGTAATGGGACACCCTGTATATTTAATAGCTATCCAAAAAAAATAATAAATAATTGTTTCATCATTATGATGCATAGCTGAATGTAATTTGCAGCATGATCAGAATTAGGATGCAAATTATTCCAAAGCATAATACTCTTCATTGTTATGAAAATATAGATTTGGAGTTGTTATTGCATTCAAACTATAGTGATTCTGATATAGTGGTATCTCTAACTCAGATATAAGGCAAAATAAACATTGAAAATCAACAATTTTTATCTACATTCATACTATTCAAATGATAACACTCAAGTGTTTTGAATATCATTTCATTGAAATCTTTTGAATAGTTATTAATTTTTGTAATCAGATTTACTTTTTTATTACTGAAGAATATAGATCAATTGAGATTGATGATTATGAAAATACCTTATATTTGAACCTTTTCTTTCGATATTAATTTTTGCTTTGCAAACCAGTCCTTCGAACCATTCACGAAATTTTTCTGTTAGTAAATAATTATGACCATCTATAAACTTCTCAACTGATCTGAAAACAGCAACTATCAACATTTTGTATACATATTATACTGTTGGGGAGTTTTAATATAAATCTGAATAAAGATAAATGAGAATTGTGTATCATTTTGTACAACTAATATGTAGATTTCACTTTTGCAAATAAAATCTGTAATTGGTAAAGTCATTGAAAAAAATGTATGTACATATCAAAAAAATAAATCGATGAATAGAGATAATTTTAGACAAACCTGTAATCGGCATAATTTGATTTCTGCTTTAGTTTATCAAGATTTACTTTGACTCGTACAAAACCAGCAATGTCACTGATTTCCAAGCAAGGATTCAATTCTTTCAATCTCAATGCTAAATCTATGTCGTATTCATCTGGAGCATTCAACTTCAGTCCATCATAGTAACTACCTCCGTACAGAGTTTTCTGGTAAATTAACTTGAAAAGAGGATCCGTAGCTTTCAATTCCTCGATTATAGCATCCAAAATCTGAAATCATATTCCTGCTTCTAGGAAAAGAATATTTTCCAATAAGGTATATATACATCATCGCATTTAGCAATATAATTCGATAATAGGTACTACTCGATTTGAAATATGACTGATGTAATATAAATGAAGCTCAGTGAATGTTTATCATAAGTTTATTCAATCACTCAACAATGAATTGGGGATTCACTAGATGAGAACAGAAATATGTCATCAATTGAAGGACATAAATTAAGTATATCTTTAAGAGAGTGAATAAGTAGAATCAACTCACTTCGACAAAACAAAAAATATTATAAATCTAGATTCTTATCTTCACTTTGAGCATTGAATTTATATATTTTGACTTTGCAGAATATTAAGCAATATAGCGGGGAGCACATAAATAACTAATTATCAGAACCAAATAACCAATCGACTAGAAAAACATTTTTTCGAAATTATACTTGTATGAATCCCTACCATATCGAATCATATAAATATTGAAATTTAACCGTTAAGAAGTGAATTAATATCTACTTCGAAAAAGTTTTTCCTTGTATAACACTTCATAATATGATAATTATGAAATATTAAGAAGATAACTTTTGAATCAAAACAGAAGGACCAAATAAGGAAACTTTTTAGGTTAAGATATAATTTTATTCCAAAATTTCATACGTTACCTCCTTTACTATAACATTATGCCGTGTTACTTCATCATTAGGTAATTGGATCGCTTTTTGAATTTCCTGCAAAACAGATTCCATTGCATTATACTTCTTCTTATTCGCGTCTCTAGATCAGGGGAAATAATAGATCAGGGAAATAATACCATTGATTCTCATGGCATTAAAAGGTTCTGACAAATTCTGCATTGTATGAAAAAAATTTCAACACTGACAAATGATAAAATTCGACTTAACGAACTCCGGTTGAGAGCTGAACCGTTTCTGATGCAATGTTTTACGAGTTTACCTTATAAACGTGAATCCCCCCAAATAACAAAAACCACACGTCATCCAAAAATAAATTACTGGTAATTTCTGATAATTGCTACCAACATACAACTCAGAGAAAGAAATTCCGAATTAAATTGATTCTCTTAATTAATGAACAATCTTTATTTTGTCGATATTTCAAGAAATTTATCCAAAATTCTTAAAATATTTGATTGAAGATTTACCTACCTAGAACGTTTATATGTTGTTAGCTTGTAATTATATATTTAAGCTCGTATTTCCGAATTATTGATTTTCCACATTTTGCAGAATTGATCAAATATTGACGAAAATTACGTATTTCATACCAAGTTTTTTTCATATTTAGAAGAGAATCTTCGGAAAATGACACGAGCCATTATTTGTTTGAAGAATGTAATGAAAGAATTTTAGGTTTTCTGAATTTGGGATTGGCATCATTGGAGGAATTTTTTGTATGGAAGGTATTCCCGTAAATCTATCCACAGAAAATAAGAATATCTTCATCCATTTACGGGTTATTCCCCACACTAAGGGCCGTATTCATAGTTCGTACTTGAGGGTGAGTGACAGTTGATGTCACCTTTAAAGCTAGTATTCATAAGGGCTATAAAAACTGACACTCAGCTTGAGGGACGAATGAATTCGGCCCTAAACGTGTTTTTTTACGAGTTTCGCAATTACGAATTAAAATTTTAAAACTAATCAAATGAGTCTCAAACGATTCTTTTACCAGATAATAAGGACGTTCTGATCTATTGAAAAAAATCACGTAGGTGTAATTTTTGTTTTACAAATGTAGGTACTACCCAATTTGAAAATCAGTTTCCCATTATTAATTATTTTATGTTTGTGGTCATTATGATAGGTATGATAAAAAATTATTCAGGAATAGGTAACTTGTTTTGCTGTTTAATAAAGTATACTTAACATAGATTATCATTATTTCATCATGATAATGATGATTTTATATTTCTTGATAAATTCAGTATTGGTTTTGACGCGCTATTTCTGGATTGAATTGGGAGTTATACTTCCTATGATTGGTTTCTGAATTGCTAGAGTCCTTTGTATTGATTTTTTTGAGAAGCAAGTCAGCTCTTAGCTTTTCTTCTTGCTCCCTTTTCAATCTTTCTGATCTTAATAAATCAAGTTTCTTCTTTTTGGATGCCTCCGAATCATCTGAAGAATATGAATCAGTAATTGCTTTTCTTTTTTTGTGTTTGGTAGAAGCAAAGGTTTTCCTTCTTTTCTTTTCATGTTGTCAGTATCATCTGAGTCACTATCATACTTTCGCTTTCTATATTTTGATTTATCCTTCTTTTTATGTTTCTTTTTAGACTTGCTTGGAAATTCTGTGGACTGCTCGGTCTCATTGAGATTTTATCAGAAATCTTTTCGAACTAGATGGAATATATTTACGCATGGTTTCTAAGGGATCTTCTTTCAATTCGTCTTTATGTTAACTTCTTCATCTTCCATAAAATTCTGTTTGGAGCTTCCTCATACAATTCCTTTTACCCAAAGCTTCATTAGTATCTTGCCCTAAATAGGTTAAATATCCAATTTGTTTTTCGTACTTTTCTATCTCTTCTTTCTTCTCTTTCTCATGTTCTTTATTTGTTCTTTTACTTTCCTCTTGACCATTTTCCAACTCTTGGAAAAGTGTTATGTGAGTAGTAGGTTGAGAAGGTTCACTGCTCAATGTTAACGATATGAAATCTTTTGAACAACACGTTCACTAGCTTTTTCCCTCAATAATGATGTTCTAGCTTCTCGTTCCTGAAAAAGGCTTGTTTGTAATCAACTAAGATTAGAAGAGACAATCTTACAGCAAGTTTCTGTCTCTCCTCCTTTGCTTTTCTTTCTTCTTCAGCTTTTGCTTCATCACGACGTACTCTTGCAACTGTTATCTCTATTTCTAACATGCCACCTGAGACAGAAATGCGATCAGAAACATTCAGACTAAATAATACAACATTACAAACCTTTTTTTCGGCAAAATATTCATTTTCAATGGACAAAACTGCAGTTAAATAGTTCGATTTAAATTTCAATTTCTCTTAGCGGTAAATAAAAAATAAACATAAACATATGTTTTCTGTCAAATCGTCAAATTGAAAATGTCAAATCTGTCAAAAAATTTTCGGAAGAAGTAGGTTAGGTTAAATCTTATCGAAAGTGAGTTTGAGGAGTTATGAAATATTGGCTCAATCATTTGAAATATTTATTTTTATTTTAATTTAATCATATGTCATCCCGTCACTCCTCTCTAGATGCTGAAACTGCAGATCATGTTCGACTTTCCAGGATTATGTGCGGGGAGGCCAAGAAAAAATTTCAAAAAGAGAACCAGGGTAAATGATGGAATATGCTGTTTACACCTTGATCTTATTTTTATTTTATATTCCGAAGGACAAGGTAGTTAAAGAAGTAATTGTTGAAGCTTCCAACAAGAGAAGATTGTCCTCTAGATAGAGAACAACTTGGCCGAAACACTTGGAGTTTACTTCATACATTGCTGCCAAATATCCTGATAAACCATCAACAAAGGTTCAGAAAGAAATGAAGGATTTCTTCACTATTTTTCTAATATATACCCGTGCGAAATGTGGCAAATGATTTCAGGGAAGAGTAAGTTAAAATTGTAAGTTTTTCATTTCATAATTTGAAGCGAGTAAGGTGATATTTTCTGTGCTGTCGAATATTAGAGAAAACTGGCAATTCATTGCAGTTTATAGCACGAAAGCAATGATGTGCATAATTGATTTTTTCGGTTGAAACAGTATCCTATTGAAACAACATCACAAGAAGCCTTGTCACAGTGGCTTTGCAAGATGCATAATAAAGTGAACGCTAAATTAGGTAAAGAATTTTGATTGTACTAAAGTGAACGAGAGGTGGAGAGATGGTTGGCTAGACGGATCTGTGAATTCAGAACTAGAGTGGAATAGTGGTAATTTAAGTGTAAAACGTATACTTTAATCAAGATATTAAAGCATTTATATTTCATGAAATTAATTTATTAATTGTTGATACAAAATGAATTCGCTGAATAAAAGTGGTTATTGAGCTCTGAGATTGTTAATTATGTGGCATATTTTGCAGATATATCCAGATTTCATTCGATGAATATTTCTGTAGATCAAACAATGCATATGTTTTTCAGAATATTAGCAGAAAAAAACAAGTATTGCTACAGGAACTTTGACACAAAATCAGCATACAAATCGAAAACAATGGAGCTATTACTCTTGTAACATTGATACATCTCACCAAATTCCTAAGAAGGTCTTAAAAGTTATAAAGTCCTTGTTAGATAAGGTTTTTATTCATTATTGTTTTCAAAACAACTTCTATTTCAAATTATTATTTATTGCTTTTTCAAATATATTTTATTAGTAATTGATAATGAGAATCAAGTTTTTGAATGTTTTGAACAAATATTTCAAAGGTGTGAACACAGTTCTAATCCATAACCTGTGAAGTTGTAATCGCCCATCAATATACTAGGAGAAGCACCATCTCCATCGTACGTATGTGTAAATTGGAATAACTTTCTACATTGCTGTTACAATTGCTAGAAATGAGGAGGTCTGCTCCTGCTCCAAATGTCGGACCAATGCTGAAATAGTGAAAAACAAAAAGTTTTATTAGGTTTCGATGATAAGAAATTGCCTGAATCAATTCGATGAGTCTCACTCAACTTTCAAGAATAATACCCATACAATAGACATTTCCAGAAAAAATATTTACATCTGTATAATGGACACTCAGAAAATCATAGCAGTTATTGCTTTTTCTTTCTAAGCAGGTTTTCGAGAAAAAAAAATTGAAATCACTGATATAAGCAAGCAAATATCGGGTAAGAAGAATTAAGTTTTTCCTTTTCTACTGGATTTTCTAATATCCAATTCAAACAGAAATTTTCACTTGCATTAATAAAAACATTCATACCTTACTCGGATGGTAACATATAGCGATGATTTTTTCACAATGTGAAATTTCGTAGGTGGTAAATCTTGATGATTATGCAAAGTAAATAAGAAAGCTTTCTCTGAAGCTATGTAATGGCTTTTTCCAGTTGGTCTGCCCCAAGCAACGTCACTGAAACCTCCACAAATTTCACCTCTAGATCCCTGAAACAAAAGCATTCGAAATTAATAGATAAATAAATTCAACAGCTATCATACAAAGTTTTTTTCGAAATGGGCATTTTCCAGTATTTAACATATAGGGTTTTATGTGACAACATTAAAAGAACTGTAAAATATGTCTATTCAATTCACTCTTTGAATGGGTATTGTAAGAAGGTATAAGGGTGGGTTTTTCCGAAATTTTTTTCTGGGTATGTAATGAACTGGGAATCATTCTGAAACAGTTTGAATACACCCCTCGCTGTTTGGTTACAATCTATCCATTACTCCAGTGTGAAAGTTGTTGGAAAATGCCTAAAAGGAAGTGCTCAAGTTTAAATGATTAACTTAAATTTATCAGTGAATACGACCGCGACATTGCCGACTACAGAAAAAATTTTTCTGTATACGATATTAATTTTGCGGCTTTAGCGCTTTCGTTATAGGGAAGTTCCACTGTAATTAATTTTCAATTAAATATTGAAAATGCGATTCTATATCCGTAAGTTTTAAAATTCGCGCCAGGATGACGTAAGAGCAATTTGTGTGGATGAGCATTCACCGCAGAGTAGATAGTTTGTATTGTATAAAAATGAGATTCAAGATTCAACCAATAAAATCAATGTTAATGCGTACATAACACAGAACCGCCTATTTGATGTTGAATTCCCTCCCTTATTTCGGTGACTTCAATTAATTTCTTCTCATAAACCTGACTACGAAACAAAAAACAGATATCCCTATGATTTTCTGAAGGTTCATTATTTCTATATGATTTTTTACTGGAAATTTCCCATTCTAGAGAAACTGAAATAATAAATTTTTGATCAAAGTTTACGTTTGCTGAATAGGTTCATGTTTTCTCGGTACTCACCAATATGATAACCAAAAGTGTTTGAAATTCCATCGCAATGCGATGAATGCAGAAGCAGAATAACCGTGACTACGGCCCTGTATATCAGTCTCCAGGTTGGGTTGGCTGGCCAAACCACACATTTAGAATTCTTTGATAATGACTTTTGTCTTGACTTAGTATCTGAGTACCAGGAAAGAGATGTGGGACATTCTGGGTCTCAGACGTGGTTCACCCGATGAATCTTGATATTTGTTCGGAGAGCAGCATGCCGATAACGTTCTAAGCTGAGCTCCATCGGCACTGCACCCGTTGGTTCAACTTCTTCTGCGAATACCTGCTGTCTGAAAATTAATTCTTATTTCTCTGACAGAAGCGTTGTTTGTTCAGTTACCTATAAGAAGCAGTCTAACGTTTATTATCACATGGTTGAGATGTTGGCAGGACTCTAGCCTTTCTTCTTCTGTCCAATGTGCCGTAGGTTGGGTAACTCCTGCTTGATATTTTGCCCAATTTAAACAGCTCTCCAAACATCTTCTCTTCCATACATAACTAACAGAAAATCTTATCAATGTTAAGGTGCGTGTAGGGATAGTCTCCAAAATACCTGACGTGACTTACGTTAAGTTGTTCGTAGGAAAGACATAGTTTTGAACAATGTTATAAGCGTTTAGATCAGGTATTTTTATGACGACTTTTTCAAGAAATTATTTACTCACATATCTGAAGATATCAACTTAAGACTGCTTCCTTTGGTAAAGAGAGGAATGAATTGGTTTTGAAACAATTTGAAGCGTTTTCACCAATATAACTTATACATCTCTCTACAATCCGCTTGCTGCTTTACCGCCTGTTGAAAGATTTCAATCCTTAAAATTCTAATCAATAAAATACTAATTCAAAAATAAAAAAGGTATACTGTGCTTCGCACAAAACTGCATTATAGATTTTATGAATGTTTTCAGTTTGTCGAAGAATTCAGATCACTGGCACCTAACGTTTGAATTACTCATCAATACTTTTGAGAGAGGGTGATAAACAATAGATTCCTTATGAAAAAATTTTATTACATGGTCACTTATCGAAATACACTTAATAATATCCTGAGAATGCATCAGAAGCGTCTTTGCACATTCACACAACTATATCCCTCAAGAAGATACATTTTGTATCACGGTAATATTATCTCCTTTCAACATTATTCTGCCCAAAGGTCTCCTGTTCTTCGTTTTAACGTAATATTCCTCAGCATCATCCAAAACAAGATTCATATATTCATCGAAGCCAACGATATGTCCCTCGATTCTTAGGTTAACGTTTCATATAACCAAACTTGCACCTTCGATCTGTTTTGTAGATATCTGAATATCAGATTGATGGGTTGGACCATCACCTTTTGTACTTTTTGCGGTTTATAAGCCATGTTGGAATTTATTCAATATTCAAATATTATTTAACTAGGATCACAATTTATGTATTTCGAAAAATAAACGAAACAAAACCACAGAACGGCGATGCCCAAGCCGGTCGGAACCACAGAATACCAGAAATATCACTGTCACTACTGTCAGGCGTCAGCGGAAGTCTTCTTCTCGCGTGAAATGTTTTATTTTCTGTGACCCATAGCCGTTTTTTGCGAGTGATATAATTGAATTCGAATGTGCTTAGCAAACTCGAGTCGAAAATTATAAGTGTATTTCGAATATTTTTAGTTGGTTAAACTTATAGAATGACTTAATCACGGGTGACTTACCCGGTGAACGTTCTTGAATATCCATTGCAGCAGCTAAAAATGTACACGCTGATTGCACTGATAAAGTGGATGTAACATGGTCTTCACAAGCATTTCTCAATTCTTCAACACCTAGTTCTTGAGCTAGAGCCAACATTTCGAAAACCCCATTATCTTGTAATAATATCTGAATGAGAAAAAGTTATTTTATGGTATACACTACTTATTACATAAGAATATTATAGTATATGCAGTGATAAAGTATAACTGTTTGGTACTACTACTCATGAGTCTTAGCTTATGAAATGTAAATAAATGTACCAGAATGAATTGGTTCAAGAGTCGACATAAAAAAATATAGAGCTTTTATTCTTAAGAACAATGAGTGGCGCATAATTAAACTAAAAGAAGAACCTACCTTTCAGTATATACATAGATTAAGAACTGTTGAAAGTTCTGGCGGAATTGAGGGCAATCTAACAGGAGTAGGAGTGCCAGGTGCTGCAGGAGACACTGTACATCCTGAATTCGACAAATCTCACCGCGTTTTGCTGTTTGGAAACTTTTGCATCTGTAAAAAAATTACAGAGTTTTCTTTGTAACCGCTTTCGTAGGAGAACGTTCTTATTCTTGATAGCATATCTCAAAGTCCATATACATACATTGGAAAATGAAATGCTTTTATCTGACAGAAACACAAGTAGGAAATATTTTTACAATATGATATATTTTGAAGTAGCTCTGCGTGAAATCAGAAACTTCTGATCGCTTATAAACATCGGCAAAATGGTTATTCAAACAAGCTACGATCTGTCGCGAATAATATTGTGTGTCTTATTTCCCGAATCGAGTATGCGTCAGGATTTCCGTATACTCGATTCCAGTTATTTTCTTGACAAAGTGGCCAATTCAAGAAGTGTTAACTCCTTTAAGAATAGACCTGGAAGTGTATTTATTTTTACTATACGATGTTTGGGCTTTTTTTAAAGCGATTTTATCCATAGAGTGTTATGTGTTTTTTATATAATTTTTTGTTTATGTTGATTTTCCTGATCTGACAACCGATAGATTGAAAAATTCTAACACTTTTATTCTTATGTTTTCATTTATTCATTAAAAATTAATTAATTCATTAAATTTTTCGATATAGCTATCGTAGTTATGAATGGGCAAATGGAGATATTCCTTTCTCGTTCTTTCTCGTGTAATCAATTAATTAATTAGGATCTTCTATACAAACTATCGCCGTATTGATCGACCAGAAAGGAGATATTGCATTCTCGTTTCCTTTGCATTCAGTGCCTTGCACCTAATTATTTAATTGAGATTTTACGGTAGAGCTACGAAAAAGGTGAAAGTATCGTTAAA
>CM024239.1:66308512-66353275 GCA_013421045.1 Propylea japonica
GGTACGTCTACACCAAATCGTGTGCGGCACAATTGTTCACGAACATTTTGTGCAGCACTTCAGCTGTACGCGCACAATTGTCAACACACATTAAGACCGTCTACACCGAAAGAGCTGTGCGTAACTTTGGTACGCGCACACTGCAGCACTGATCGTAACTTTTATGCGCACAGTGTGCACAAACAGATCTCACCATTCTCAGTGTTTCGCTTTCCTTCAATCGTTGAATATGGAGGATCAAGATAACGTGATGCTTTGTGCTGCAGCGTGTGTTGTTGATATGCACTTTGCTCGAAAAAAAAAACAAAAGAAAAACAACGATGTTGGGTGAGGCCTTTTTGCAACGTCGCAATGAAGAAACAAATCGATTTGTGGAAGAGATGAAAGTAGACCCATTGAGTGGATTTAAAAATTTCACCCGAATATCGTCCAAAGATTTTGAGTTCCTGATTACTGCTGTAAGTCCTTTGATTGCGAAACGAGACACAAACTACAGAAAATGTGTCCCAGTTTCAATAAGGCTAGTAATTACCTTAAGATATCTTGCAACAGAGATTCCTTCGCAAGTTTGATGTATTAATTCAAAGTTTCTAAACAACTCATATCTATAATGTACCTGAGGTGTGTAAGGCGTTGATAAGCGTGCTGAAAAAAAATATATTGCAGCATGTTTTTTTATTTCTATTTTTGTAATCTCCTTGATTACAGTCCACAGTGCGGGATGGAGTTCGATTTCTTTAATAAATTCAATTATTTTCGCATTATTCCCCTCCATATTTTTCGCGCACAAAAATGTTTTCGCTACCGTAGCGGAACAAGAATGAGTTCGCAGAAACATGTGTGTGTGTGTCGAGCCGTCTACACCGGTGGAGACGATGAGCGAACAAAGTATGCAACTGTACGCGCGAACTTTTCCACAAGTTCGCGTACTTTTGTTGCTGTTCGCCTGACGACTACACCGCGACGAACATTTGTGCCGCACACTGTTCGCAACTGTGCCGCACAGTGCAGCACTCCGGTGTAGACATACCTTTAGATTTTCGGACCATGCTTCACTCACGCAATCCGCTGCAAATAAGATTATCGAACATCCTGTGTAATTCTTCAGATCGGGAATCTGCCAGAAAAATTCCTAGTTCATTCTTTTCGACAGTTATCATGCTTACAGACGGACCAAGATCAGTAAGAATTAATCTTCAGGACAGACCGAACCGAAAAAAAATCATCTTAGACTTCGGAGTTTCCATCACCAGGAAATCTGACAAAACAAAATCGGATAATTACACATTCAGAGTATTTGTTGGTCCGAATTTCAATACACAGATTACTAAAAATATAGCAATAAACTAGTAAAAGCATAATTTGTTCAATTAGCGGAAACATCAGCGCTTTTCTCGAACATTTACGTAAAAAGACCAATTCACTAGTGCTTACTCATAGCTTCTTATCGAAATCTGTATTATTTCATTCTATTCTTTATCATTCCGGCTTGCGGTTTTACTTTCAGTATTTGCACATTATTCGTTGAAGAAACATATCGAAAATGGAAGAACAACTAGAAAAACCCAGTTGCACTGTTTTGTACAGACAACTTTCATCAGAATCTGGACCATGATAACAGTATTGGATCCACCCCAAGCATTACCAGATCAGACCCCAAAAATTGTTAGCATGAAAATAAAACGTAACTCCTTGGACAGCGAGGAAAATCACATCCCAGTCAAATTCAGAAAATTCGGAATCAACCTGCGGTTCATCTGCGTGAGTACTATTGAAAGTTCACTGTTTTTTAACGATTTACAAAAAGAATCATGTCAAAAGCCTATACGTTTGAGTGGAGAAACTACAATACAGAGGTTCACAGAAAGTCTATACAATCCAAAGATGCAAAAGCAATTTTGTCAAGAATTTGGAGGAAAAACTGAAAAATAGACCGGAGACAAATATTTATGTGGAAATGAAATCGCCAGCATTGAATGAATACAAGGAAAAGATAGGTGAAAATGATACAAGACACAAGCATCCTCAAAACGAAATGATTCATGATGTTTTAATTCAAAAAATTCGGAAGAAAACGACCATTACACTGTTATGGATGAAAGTTGAGACGAACCGAAAAAACTGAAACTCCTGTTGCTCTAATAAAAGGTAATTTGTACACAAGTATCATAATCAAAAGGGATATTAGAATAAAACTCAATTTACCTTCATGAAATCAGTCGTCGAGCTGCTTTACAAAAATTTTACTTCTTCGGTTTTTCCATAGAACACTTGCAATCTTGCATATTCGTGTGATTTTTTTTGCAATTAGTTTTCTTTCTATCGCAAAATCAATAACGAAAATTATCAATCGTGGAAAATTGAATTTTGAACAATTGTGATCATAAAAATATATTCTTTAATTCTATGATTTGATTCCCCCCTCCACAGCTTACAAACAGAAGTCACAGAACGGTGAATCAGCTACAGAAATAAATCTTCCAAATATAAACAAACAAGACATGGCTACTTTACGCCCAAAATCTCCAAAACCAATTATTGCGAAAAATGAAAAAGAGGAATCTTTTTGGGATAAAATTGGAACGCTGGGACGTAAGAAACGGATCAAGGAAGGTAAGTCTTGATTGAATCAATCGCAAATTTTGGAAATGATTCATGATACCATATATGGTTCTGATTGATTCGTTTGGATTCAATGTTTACATAAGTGTTTTCTCTTTTTCAGTACAGGAAGTTCAGGAGAAGGAAAATATGCTATAGATTCCCCAGTTTTGCTGTTATTCCACAGTAAATCCTGAAGACTATGACCTTGGTATGAAACCTTGCTCTACATTTGAAATATTAAGATTGAGTGCTTGCATAGTACTTGAAGTCCTTATATCATAATATCATTTTCAAATTTCAGATGAGAATGAGGACGATCTGTTATCATGCCAAAGGCCTTTGAAGACCCGAAATTACAAGAGCTAATACAAGTCTTAATCGACTGGATTAATGATGAATTAGCTTCTCAGAGAATAATTTGCAAGATCTCACAGAAGATTTGTATGATGGACAGGTACTCCAAAAATTATTTGAGATGCTTACGGGACACAAACTGGATGTACCTGAAGTTACCCAATCTGAAGAAGGCCAAAAACAAAAGTTGTCTGTTGTGTTATCACATTCAACAGGGTAAAAAAAGCAATTTAAATCAATTAATTGAAGAGAAATTATATGGGTTTATTTAGGTACTTGGTCTTCCTCACAACCACAATAAATGGAATGTGAAGTGATACATTCAAAAAGCATTGTACCAATTCTCCATCTGTTGGTAGCTCTAGCAAGGCATTTCAGACCCCCTGTTCGTTTACCCGAAAAATGTTTCCGTTTCTGTCACTGTAGTACAAAAAACTCAGGGTCAATTAACTCATCGTGTTGTCCGAGAGGTCATAACATCTGAATATTCTGATGTTGGTATGAGGTGCGAAAGAGATGCCTTCGATACCTTATTTGATCATGCTCCTGATAATTTACAAGTTGTTAAAAAGGTAAGCTCTTGATTTAATTTATGTGTTGGATTCATTTTTATGCTTAACACTGAATTATCGTCTAATTTAAATATTATATGGTTTATTTTCAGTCCATGGTTCTTTTTGTTAATAAGCATTGAATAAACTAAACCTTGAAGTTACTGAAATTGAAACTCAGTTCCATGATGGAGTATATTTAATTATGTTAATGGCCTACTAGAAGGATTTTTTGTACCATTGTATAGTTTCCACCCCACTCCAAAGATCACGATCAAAAAGTACATAATGTTTCGTTTGCTTTTGAACTCATGGAGCAAGTTGGTCTGGCAAGGCCGAAAGCAAGACCTGAAGGTATGTATATAAGATTAAAGCTTTGAACTATCTATAATTATTGTATTTTATTTTGCAGACGTTGTCAACTTGGATTTGAAGTCAACTTTACGTGTTTTGTATAATCTTTTCAACAATATAAGTCCCTACTCTAATTTGTGCCTTTAAAATTGTACTGAAGCTAATAATTAATGTTGTAGGGAAAGCACTAATTTATAATGATCTTTTATTCGTATATCTATATATGTTAATACTGAATATGAATTATTTTAAAATTGTAGAGACAAGTGTGCCTTAAAGTGTAATATTTATATAATATTGAATAACGCCTTGAATTGTTTTAACTGAAAGTATATTTATACAAATCATTAATTATGAAATAATTCATTTATGACCTTCAATGTTTCTGGAGTTGTGGAATGTGTGAAAACTTTGGAAAAATATAAGTTCTTCAATACATTGAAACGTCTATCAGCAATTGTTTTGATATTGCCAGTAATGATAAGGTGAATGTTTTCATTGCATTTTTCAAGATACTATTTGAGCATTAAAATTGAGGTGGCTATTAGTGCACCGCATATGGGTCGTAATTTTCTTCATTTATGCAAGAATATAAGTCGTATCTATCAATCAGCAAAACTCTTGGGGTTTCACGCCAAGGTGAACTCCATTCAAATGAGATATGAGACACTGGTAGTCTTTCAGATATCTGAAAATTCGAAATATTTTATATAGACTTGACATCAATATTACCATCGTATAAGGATATTCCTTATACATGATATTACCTAGCATTATTATAAAGTTTCTGAATTTTCCCCGAGCAATTTAACTTACATGAATGTTATTAAATTAAGCACCTCCTTCTCAGGGATTTCTATATCATTTGGAATATTTTCAAAGGGTAATACCGAGATATACCATACTCTTAAACCAGATTGGCCGAATTGATTGCAGTCTGAAATGAAATATACTCAGAGTAAGAAGTGAAGTATTATGACCTTATATTTACCTTGAACAATACAGACTGTAAATTTTCACCCTTTAGAAAATACTTTTCTTCATTCTTGAAAACAAATTTAGCATTTTGGCGGGAAACAAAATGTTTAAATCGAGAAATTCTCTATGACTTGAACATAGATTTGTATTCTTCATTTTAAATACATTTATATGCCTTTCGCAATTTGAATATTTTATGCTGAATATTAACTAATCAATGTATAAAGAAATTATCGTTTTAAATAATGAGTAAAATATTAGTTCTAAATTGATCAATAATCAAACTGAAGCAACTAATATAATATAATAAATCGAAAAGTTCGATTGAGGCCATTTAAATAATTATTTTTCTATGCTATCCATTTTATGGTTTCGTAACACATGGTAGCGTTGAGGTTATGTCTGAAATTTTGAAAACACTACGTGATAAAGAAATATACAAAAGTTAATTTGAATTTTAACATCAGTTAATAACATAGTAAACACAGTATATAAATATGACTAAACTAAGAAAACAGCGACGAAGGAAGAAGTTCAGATATAATGTCAACAGAAAACGACTTCGTAACAAAATTAATAGTGTGGGGAAAATAAGTTGGTGAGTGAATTTTTCATATTTATTTGATGTTTTTCTATTATTAATTGATTTCTTTTAGCAAAGAGATTGCTGAACAATGGGAAGGACATAAATCAGTGGTTACAAATTTAAAAGAGATGGGTCTCTCAAACGATCCAAACACTGCTGTAAGAATTATAAATCCTAAGAAAATTGCAGAAAAACCAAAAATTATAGTAGCTACTAATGATAATGAATGGTTTGTGGAATCTGACTTAGTGCAAGTACAAGAAGAAGTTCCCATATCTAAGAAAACTGTAGTAGATAAATTATATGAGGATGCGAAAGCACCAAGAGTTAAAGGTTTGAGATTACCTGGATCCGTTGTTGAGTGGGTTACATATTTAATGGATACTTATGGTAGTGATTACAAAGCTATGGCAAGAGACAAAAAAAATATTTATCAAGAAACATGGAAACAATTGAGACGAAAAATAAAATTGTTCAAGAGCATCCCAGAACAGTACTCCGAATACTTGAAGAAGAGAGCATTCAAAGTCAAGACGATAGTGACGTATCATCAGATGGAGAATTGTGATATTTTTAAAATATACAGAATAAATGTTTGTATGAAGTTTTTTCGTTTATTGCTTTTATTAGAGATAGTTATCGGAGTGTATTGGAAAGGTTGCAGAATGGCTGTTTCTCTTAAAACTTGATTATCAATAATAAAATATTTTTATTGCTGGAATAGGAACATAAAAAATACCATAAATAATGATTTGTTGCTTAACAAATACGAATACTGTACAAAGCTCCTGTCATAAATAAATGCCTAACAAAGTCTTATTTTCATGGAAATATAGAAGTTTTAAGATAGTTACATTTTCAGTCTAAACAATACATAATCAATAAATATACTTTTGGTAACAACAAACAAACTAATTCATACTTTGGTCAAGTAATACACTCCAATTTATGCCTTTGAAAAAGGATGAGACTTCAAGTTGTCTACGCCATGTGGTCCAGCTCCTAAACGTTTTTTTGGTTCATAAACCAACAATTGTCTCAACAAAGACCTTCCCTCCGGAGAGACATACTTGGGAACCCTCAGAATGGTGCTTCGATGAAAATATTCAGGGTGTAGATCGTTCAGGCTCATACCAACTAAGATTTCATAAAATATGGCACCAAAACTCCACCAATCAGCTTCTTCTTCAACCGGACCTATTCCCTGGACTTCAGGGGCTAAGTTCAAGTCCTTCTTGTTTTTAAAAAGTCCATATGGTTCTTCGCATTGCACATATATGTCAAGGTGAGGTCTCCTTTTCATTAACCAGTAAATTATGAAGACGTAAGTCCTTGCATACTACTCCTAACGTATGAAGTTTTTCTAGAGCTAATACAAGTTGGGCAGCCCATCTAACAATAACTTCATATTGCGGTATATCAATATTTTGTTCTGAATTATCGGTGTCATTAGTGGAAACTGATGGAGTCTTTTCAATACAATCTGTATTTGATTGCACTTTATGAGAAGTCAGGGTATTTACGTCATTAGTATCATCTCTAGACCATTCGATAACTTCATATTCCGAAGTACTATCCTTTTTAATTTTGGTGTAATTAGTCACGAGTTCACTGAAACTACTTTCAGAATCATCGTCTGGAATGTCAAGATCAATAGCTTTGTCATATAAATTTTCGCAAGTCTCATTATTTTCGAACTTAAGTTTTATTGTTTTTAAATAATCTGACAGTTGTGAGCCATTCACATATTCTAATATAAGAAATATGGAATTGTCACAGTTGTAGAAGTTGTGTAACTGAACCATATAAGGTATGCTCTCCGGTATTATCAAATTGTCATCAGAAAAAGATGTTGTTTTATTGATAACTTTTACATAAAAAGTTTTTTGAGTATCCTGATGCACAACAAGCATTCCTGAATCCCCTTTCTTTATAACACTGTATCGGTAAATTTCTGATACTGCAGGTTTTTGTATATTATCCTTCCTTATTTTTGGTAGCGATGCACCTTGTAGGTCTTTTAACTTCTGGTGCTAAGTACATATTATACAATTTTTCAGCTCTCAAGGAGCATATTTCCATTTTATGCTTAAGAGCTCTTTTTTTGTCATAATCATTCTCAAGATATTCACTCTCTGTTAGGAAATGTATTGCAGCTTTAATCGCTTTGTAGGCTTCTTCATACTTCCCATTATTCTCGAGCTTTTCAGCCAGCCTCATATAATCTTTTCATTTTTACATACATTTTGCGATTTAAGCAAGAATTTTGGTGATTGAGAGCTTGACGCTCTCGGTGAAGAATTTTTTACCAGCCTATCTGTAAGTAAACATATATTATACTTAAAATTATTTGTTTCCCTTAAGGATTTAAATTACTTAGTTCGTCCATTTCATGCAAAAACGGATAAGTTAGATAAATTAAACCATCCATTGTCCACCAATTAAAATTTCCAAAATATCATTTGGTTGTTTTTTATTTTGTAAACTGTTTCTTTCAATTCCTTATTTTATTAGCAGTGTCCTGTATCATATGAGTAACATTCAATTTTTATTTAAAAAACTGAGGTGTCTACGTCCTCACATGGAGCATATGAATTTTTATATACAGTGGCGTGCGAAATTTTAGCCTCACGAGATATAAATTAATTTAAGGCTTCATTTAATTCAATAATTAAATGATTTCAGTGTCACTGAGTTACTTGAATTAAAATGATCAGGAAATTTTTGGAGTCGCAGTAATAAAAATACTTTTGATATACAAATTCATAAAAACACTGAAGATAATGAAGAAAATTGTCAATTTTGGTGACCTATATAAAGAGTTTTCCAATAAGAGGTGTTATTTTGAATAGCCCGATATTTCGCTAGATGTCACGTTTAAAGCTGACTTTTTCCGAAAATGAGGCTGAAGCAGTGGTTACAGTGAATGGATTGCGCTATCGAGAGATGATTAATGATTTTTTATGGCCAAAATTGGATTGTATTGATCTGGACGTTTACTTTCAACAAGACGACGCTACGTGCCACACAAGCAACGAAACCATTGATCTTTTGCGGAAAAAGTTTACGGACCGTGTTATCTCTCGAAGGGGTGATCACAATTGACCTCCGAGATCTTGTGATTTAACACCTTGCAACTCCTTCCTTTGGGCCCACGTGAAAGAGAAGGTCTACGCCAATAGCCCAGCGTCGATTCAAGACCTCAAAGATGGAATTCGTGAGGCTATCGAGGATATAGGGCAGCCACTTTGCGATTTGGTTATGGAAAATGTCATCAAGGGTGGTTGTAGTGGTCATTTGCCTGATGATATTTTCCACTATTAACCGCATAGCTTATTCTTTATAATGAAATAAACATCCGATCATATATATTGAAAAATGGCCATTTTCTTTGAATATCAAAATAACACCTCTCATTGGAAAACCCTTTAGGATAGATACTTCCAATTTCAGCCTCTCATAAAGGCGTTTGGATAGACTAATTAATGGAAAACACAGCAACAGAAATTTTTAGGTTTATTCCTCGGAAGATGTTGTGCTTACTGCTGGCCAGACGGAGAATTTGGGTCGAAAATTGCAGACATTCGTTAAATAACACGTTTTTTTTTAGAAGAATAGTTAAAAACTTCAAATACCTTCAATAACTCCGAAACTACAAGAATGATTTGGCCCGTTAACGAATTTAATCACTTCATAAGGGTCTCGAATTTACCCTCAAAATTTTGTAGCCCTTATTTTATCAGTTCGAGAGTTATCGTGTTAACGACCGGACAGAATCACTTTCGACCTCGGTTTCTTCATCAGTGAGTCCAACTGCGATGTTTGAGACCACTCCCCCTCAAAATAAGAAAACTACAGAAATTTCGAGCAAAACGATAGCACTCTTGTTCCCCTAGGATTAATAATTGAGCGTTATTCTATTTTTCAACATGATCGAATGTAGAAAACAAAAGAGAATAAATTCTATCCAAATTCAAATGAAATAATGAATATCAATCTGCTGCTGGTCATAAATAATCTTATAGATATCGAGTGAAATATATTCTGGGAGGATTCTGCATTTCTTAAAACTTTATATGTTGGTTTTCACTCCCAGTCTCTGAAACAGAAATAATAAAAAAAATTGTAATTAAGGTTAAGTGCTCCTGCGAGAATCTTTGCACTTATTTGTCAGGAGCAAATTGGTCTTGAAAAAACTGTTGCCTATCAGACACTTTCTTTAGACAAATGCGTAAGATCTTCAGAATTCGTAATCAGATTACAAATGGAAAAACACACAATTCTGAAGATTTTACGAATTGGTCTGAAGAAGGTGTTTCATGTAGACACCGAAACGTTACATTATCCTTTAAATTTATTTCCTTTTTTCAGTTCTACTGTTAGGCAACAACTTTTTCAAGATCAATTTGCTCCTGCCAAATAAGTGCAAAGATTCTCGCAGGAGCACTTCACCTTAATTACAATTTTTTTAATTATTTCTGTTTCAGAGACTGGGAGAGAAAACCTATAAAGTTTTAAGAAATGAATAATCTTATTTAGTTGTTTGAAATCTAAATTTATTGTACTGATTTATTTGCCTTTGAGTCACGCCTTTAACCCCGCCACTGGATAATATTGATAGTTTGAATAATTTATAATTATCTTTGTTTTTTAATTTAACCGTCCCATTTTCATTTTGTCATATGAACCGAAAATATTTCGTGTAAAATACCGTAAAGTTAAGCCACAAAATTAGCTGATTTATCCTTTGACGCTCATTTTAGATCTCTGTTACTTTTTACTATTATACGTACTTACATAAAGTTTTACATGATGTACCAATAATTTTTGCCTGGACTGTGAGCGACATGACTAATATGGCCAGGGATATCATGTCAATCTCACATTCTTTCACATGTAAACGTAAATCATTCTGTATTGACCATAATAACCGCGAAGTATGGGATTAACTATAATAATTTATATTATATTTTCTGTACAGGTAGAAAAGAACCAGAGGCGACAAAGCCAGGTAACAGGTTACAAATTATTAACGCCAGTTGATTCGCCCGTGAAAGTAATATATTTCCGTGAAAAAATAAACCGCCAATAATATACAGGGTGTCCCAAAACTCGATGTCAACCCGGAACCGGGCGAAAAGGCAAGTAAATGTTGGTTATCAGAAAAATATAAAAAAATCTGAGTTGCATGATTTAATATAATAGGCATTTAAAAAACACGCAAAATTCCACACCCTTGACAGTCTTTTCATTCCTGTTGCCACAAATATCAACTTTTTCCAACATTTTTTTTGCTGTGTAGCCCTGAATAATGCTTGTCTAAACTGTAATCAAAATTTTGATACCAGCTGCTCTAGGTTTCATAAAAATAGGGTTTACTTCTCCGAAAAAAATCGAAATAAACATTTGCCTAGTTTCAACTGACTGTATTGAAAAAAAATGTACTACGCAAGTTTGGCATGTTTTTGTCAAAAGTTGGCGCATTTAGTAAAAATTCCAAAATGGTATAATATTTGGTGAATTGTAGCTGCCGTAGTTCAAATTGGCTCACGATTGCCTTTGAATACCCTTTTTCTTTAACTGCTTCCCAGTAAAAAAAGTCCAATGGATTCAAGTCCGGTGAACGGGCAGACCACGAGATTGGACCCGAACGTCCGATCCATCTTCCGGGAAAAAATGTATCCAGAAAAAATTTCCAGAGAAAATAATTTTCCGGAGAAATTTCTCTAGAAATTTTTTTTTTGGAAACATTTTTTCCCGGAAGATGGATCGGATGTTCACCGGACTTGAATCCATTGGACTTTTTTTATTGGAAAAGTGTATTCAAAGGCAATCGTGAGCGAATTTGAACTACGGCAGCTACAATTTACTAAGTATTGTACCATTTTGGAATCCTTACTAAATGCGCCAACTTTTGACAAAACATGCCAAACTTGCGTAGTACATTTTTTTTTCAATACAGTCAGTTAAAACTAGGCAATTGTTTATTTCGATTTTTTTTTCTGAAAGTTAGCACTATTTTTATGAAACCTAGAGCAGCTGGTACCAAAATTTTGAATTTTGCGTGTTTTTTTAAATGCCTATTATATTGAAATCATGCAACTCAGATTTTTTTTTATTTTTCTGACAACCTGCATTACTTGCCTTTTCACCCGTTCCGGTTGACGTTGAGTTTTGGTACACCCTGTATAATGAATTTGACTTTATTTTTTCCACACTTTTTCAAATGTACCACAAAAATTGAAGAAAGCCTCGAGGTTAAGCCTGTTTTTCCACGCTTGATCATATTTGTACAACGATAATTCTAATTCAACTTTCGTTAACGTGTTTACGGCGGCCGACTATAAACACCATAACTTCCGGAGAGAAAGATTTTAACTCATTTTTTTTTTATTTTCAGAGTATGTGATCAATATTTGGAAAGAAAATTGAATTAATGAATGAAAATAGAGTGAAACCAGAAGACCGAATTTATTTATCCTTTTCTCCATGATATAACAACATTATATTTCTATATCATGGTTTCCTCAATATGAACAAGAGCCTAAAAGCTTCTGAGTTCACGTAAGAACTTGAACTATTTTAAAAATCGTGGAATTACACAATTAGGAATTACATATAAGGGCAATTCGGATTCAAACATATAAGTAGGTACTGAATTTCAAATCGACCTCATTAGCAATATCGCGGTCGACTTCACTGATAAATTTAAGTTTATCATTCAAACTAAGGCACTTCCTTTTAGACATTTTCGCAAAACTTTCACACAAGCGTAATGGTTAGATAGAAACAAACAGCCAGGGGTGTATTTAAAACTGTTTCAGAAGGATCTCTGCCCGCCGTAATGATTTAGTTTAAGGTCGGGATTTATTACGTAAGTCCGGAAAAAACCCACCCTTTTACCTTCTTACCAATACCTATTCAAAGAGTGATGTTCTCTGAATATTTCGTTATAGAGAGAATTAACATCGTTTTAGGTTTTGTTTTTAACATGGAATTTAGATTCAAGGTGCAATGTCTTGTACGAAATTCGTTATACAGACGTTCGTTATAGGTTCCACTGTGATAATAATTTCGAAACTAGCCAACCGATTTGGCCCCTAATGAACTGAAACGAGAGTTTTAGGTCCTAAACGTATTTTGCACATTTCAAAACTGAAAATTTTTCCAGACCAGCAGTAGTTTGAGTGACATTGATTAACTTCGAAACAAATCAACCAATTTTGCCTTTTCACAAAGGCAAAAAAAAGTACGTAGTTCGTTCTGTTTGAGAATTACAGATTTTTTTTTATTTTCTATTGTTACGATCCCGAAACTTTCTGAAAGTATGCGAGTCATTATTCTTCTCAGAAATATCAAGTTTGAAATATGTAGTTTCGGAAATATCGGACAAATAATGAAAAATTTCAAATGTCATTAACTCCAAAACCACTGAACCCTCAAAATCTCCTAACTTCATTTGCTCGAGAGTTACTGTGTTGACGGCCAAAAGGATCATTTTTGACCTCAGATTCTTTATCAATAGCCCAACCGAGACGTTTGAGATGACTTCTGTCTCCAAATGCAAAAATTACATATATTTGGGCAAAACCATAGCAAACTGTTCCCTTAGGAACCAGAAATATGAATTAAAAGTTACTTTTCTTGTGCCTAGTTAGCCACTTGATACTGATACTGATTAATTCTGATTTTTCAGAGAAGAAGAATATTTCTCTTGACAATGTTTCCAGTTTATAAAGAACTAGCGACCCGCCCCGGCTTCGCACGTTACGACATCACATTAGAAACCTCAAAAATAACAGTATGTACATACTTCTCCACTATTCAATGGATGTCATTATACATATAAACCTTCCTCTTGAATCACTCTATCTATTATAAAAAAACGCATCAAAATCTGTTGCGTAGTTTCAAAGATTTAAGCATACAAAGGGACAGAGAAAGCGACTTTGTTTTATACTATCAGTGGCGCAGCCAGGATTTTGTTTTGGGAGGGGCTGAAATGAACAATTTTATATGATACAGCATTAACGAAAGTTGCAAAAAAATAAAGAAGAAGGAATAACGAAGAAATTAATCTTTGGGGGCACTGCAACCCCAAAGCCCCCCCCCCCCTAGCTGCGCCAGTGTATACTATGTAGTGATAGTGATACTCATTCTAATTTGCAGTAAGATCAATGTATATCATTAAGAATTATTGCTATAGGAATTTAATGAATTGAAGAAACCAATGAGGAAGAGGAGAAAATGTTTATTATACTGTAAGCAGAGTTTTGACAAAGTTATAAAAATTAAGATTGAGATAGGCTAAAGTAAACTATTATATCCAAAGAAATGAATGGACTTATTCAATATGGGAATGTTGAAATCAAGAATTTGAGTACTTCTTACCTGAAAGTATGGAAGAATCGACCAGATTAAAACTGCCCAACGTAGAAATAGAATCTGTGTCACTATTTATATCATCATCAGAATTTCTCACGAACTCTGGATCGTCGGGTAAATTCAAATCAGCTTTAATACTGTTTATGTTGCCATTCATATGATCAACAGGCATATAGCTTGTTTCAAAGAATTTTACGAATTCTCTTGATGTAAAGAGTTCTTGATGAGTGCCAATGTATTCTAAGAAGTTGAGTGCACTTTCTTTCTTCTCTGTTATTGAATTTTCATCATATTTCTTGAAAAAAGTTCCCCTGCAAAGAGTGGGGAATTTATCAGGCAAACTGCATTTGTTGTGCAGAATTTTCATTTCTCTGTGTAATTTTTTAAAGTCATTATATCGTTTCCACACGTAAGTTTAGTTACTGCTTCTGGACATTTCTCAGGATATATTGAAATTACTTTATATATAACAAAACCCTTTTGGTGTTTACTTGTTTCAGTGATATCGAATATTTGTATCCAGTCTGCATTATCGGCACTCATATTTATTCGTTTAATCTATCAACCAGTGTTCAAATTAGTGGTGAAAATGTGTTCAATGAAATCAATACCACAATAACCGACTTCAAGAAATACATCCATTTCAATCAGAAGAAAAATAATTGTAAATCGAAGTGGTCTCAAGAGTATATTTGCGTTCACATTGTAAAGATCGTCCACAAAAGCTTAACTTCTCCATTAAAATTTTATTTATAATTTATATTGTTTGTATTTTGATTTCGTAGCACAGAAAATTGAATATTTTTATTTTTTATAGATCACGTGAGCAAATCACAGAAAATATGCACGGAACACAGACTCGTTGGTTTTTCTATGACAGACTTAAGAAGCCAAAAAATGGATCTTTTGTGTAAGATTTTTCATTATCATAATAATATAAAAGGTGAAAAATTATACATAGCTAATAACAAATCTGAATAACTGACAATGTACGATTTTCTTCATTTATCAGTTTCGCATTTCGATTACATGGAAATACAAGAAGAAGTGTAATTATACGTTCTGTGAAGTTGAAGTCATAGAAAATATTGTTATATTTTCAAATTTAACGAAACAAACGTAACCCCTGTTTTAAAGATGCTTTCAAATTTTGAATTATTATTTATTCTCGATCGTTGCGTTGACAGAACAACATAGCCTGTAGTGATTTCCTTTTTACTCCCTGTGTTTTCTATCTTTCCTGGTGAGAGTGATATAATTGCTTGCTAACAATTGCTTAATATTTCTCTAACTTATTCTTATTGAGTTTTTGATTTTCCATCTCTGATAATTTCACTTTCGCATCATTGTTTATAGTTCTTTTTTCACCTAATTTTTTTTTGAAATTTCCTTATCTCTCGGACATTTTTTAAGTACGTTTATCAAGCTGTCTGTGTACTGGTGTACACAAATGATATAGTGAACCGCTTTTTGAATCATTCTTCGAATAATAGACTTGATCTGTTCAGTATTAAAGATGATATCAAGAATATAACTAATGATGCTACTAACAATAAAGACTCTAGTCTTATAGAGGAATGTAACCGATTTCTTGACCATCTTCAGAGGAGATTTGAGTTTAACCTGGAAATAAGACTTTCATCATGCATGGCATTCTATAATATTTCATTTTTTGAAGCAGACGAGAACTCCAAAAAAATCGCCGATTCTGTCC
Source organism: Propylea japonica (assembly GCA_013421045.1). Lineage (NCBI taxonomy): Eukaryota > Metazoa > Arthropoda > Insecta > Coleoptera > Coccinellidae > Propylea > Propylea japonica. The sequence goes on from CM024239.1 coordinate 66,324,039, forward strand.
ACTGCCGAATACCCTAATTTAAGCCAGAACTCGACAAACCCAACCCAAACTCTCTGTCTTCCCCATTTCTTAGCAGCCAACAGTCCTTCGCAGGTGCGTTAAAGAGCGCAAGCCAGTCTTCCAAATCTGTAACACATTTGAAAAGACCTAGTCCGATCATCCAAAAAAGAAAGGTGCCTACAAAACCAGGTTATGATGCTTTAGCCCATGAAAATTGTTTACTATCATACAAACCCTCTAGTACAGGTGTCATACCTTCAACACCCAGTAAAGTTCCCAACTTTCACAAGACTCTTTGGAGGATCTCTCACCCCCTAAGAGGGTGGTTACATCAGCACAGATACACTACAATGCAAATCTTTCACCAAAATTTATGAACCTTAATAATAGTATTGCAAAAAATTCGAACCAACCCAATTTAAATGAGGTACCTATGGAGGAGGAAGACATGTTTCCTCAGTCCCTTTAATAATCATTGACCTAGCCTAGGGTCAAACCAATTACTTTAATAAATGAGCCCATTCACAATTTTACTTACAAATTTGTAAATATTTAATATTAATAAGAGATATTGACCCTGATCTCATAACACTTTCAGAAACTTTTTAAAATTTGAAGGTGCTTTCTCTATTTCTGGCTACAAAATACAACATTATTATATGAAAGTCTAGCTCGGGTTAACTTCAAGTTACCCATCATAATCACGAAGTCCTTTTTTCAGGGGACCTGAATGCTTATGATATATATATATATATATATATATATTCTTTTGAATTGAGAGCTAACAAAATACAATACATGAAACAAAAAAGTCCCTAGCTGAGGTTGGTGCAAAACGGGGTACCATACTATTCTGTCGTATGATACCAGAGCACAGGGAAAAACCTCAGTAGAAAAACCCTGCCTCGCCGTTTTTTACAAAATTGAAACTTAAACTATTCGAATAAATACCTTCAATATTAGTTACAAAATACGTAATTCTTGCTCTTGGGCCAGGAGGGTGTTTTAAACCAGGTCTGGCGTTCCAAGTGATGATTTTCGAATCTTCTGTTCTTCTAAGACCGCTACAGGACCTACTGAAGGGTAATCATCTCCCATAGATTTAAACAGTGGTATTTCATCCTAAATATCGAATTTAATTTCGGAATAATGATAAAAAACGTGTGACAAACTTATGTCAAAATGATATATCTTTGACCTTTAATGATTGTTAGATCAATTGTAAGATAGTAGATCGTAACTGCTTTCGCTGTAGTTTTGTTAGTCATGCTGTAGATTATATTGTCAGCTTGCATAATAGCCTTTGTATAAACCTGTCCTCGTGTGATTTACCTTTCACACTGCATTGCGCTTGCATGGTGTCTGGATGGTGATTACTTGCTACTAATATTTTCTGTTGATGGGATGATATAGGTACATCCTAGACTCCCCAGCTCCAGGGATCATCCTACAACAACACTGAGCCATCCTACAGCCAACACTGATTTTGGGTACATAGCAGCTCTTTCTCTGGTCCACAGTAGGGAGCTCTGCTGCCCAGGGCAAGGCTCAAGAAAGAAGAAGAAGAAGAAAATAGAGAATTTTATTTTGAAAAATAACAAATAAACGAAGGAAAAGCACTGTCCCTGATAACTCAATGGAGGAAGACGATGATGTAAATTTTTCAGATGAAGAGGGTACAAGAGTGGATGGAATTTATATTCCACCACCTATAAACCTGTCTGTTCTTTCGATCCTACGGGTCCTCGCTTAATCATAACTAAAATTGTAAATAACTTTTTCAAAAGTTATGCAGATGAACAGACCCTAGGTCCATTCCATAAAGTATGTTTTATTTTAATCTATTCTAATTGAAATATTTCTTCTTGTGATGTGATTCAAGCGAATTTGTTTGATATTTCAGTGTTTTAATGCCATAATTGGCCCCAACGGTAGTGGCAAAAGTAATGTAATTGATTCGATGTTGTTTGTATTTGGTTATCGAGCTACAAAAATCCGTTGCAAAAAGGTTTCTGTTTTACTCCACAATTCTGAAAATTATCAAAATGTTCAGTCTGCAACGGTTGCAGTCCATTTCGCCCAAATTATTGATAAGGTAAAGTATTGCATAGAATTGTTATTCAATTTATTTATCAATAAATTAAATTAAAGGAAGGCGATGAATATGAAATTATTCCTGGAAGCGAATTTGTCGTATCTAGAACTGCTATGAAAGATAATTCATCGTATTATACATTGAATGGTTCAAGAGTACATTTTAAAGAAGTGGGTGACCTGTTAAAGAAACATGGGATTGATCTTGATCACAATAGATTTCTCATCTTACAGGTAAAGTTATTATGCTGTTGATCTATTTATAACAATTCTGGAACATACTAACAAACAATACAGGACTTCTAAAAGTATATGATTTTAGGGTGAGGTAGAACAAATAGCTATGATGAAATGTAAAGGTGATAATCAAGGTGAACCTGGGATGTTGGAATATTTAGAAGATATAATTGGCACTTCTCGATATATTAAACCCTTAGAACAGTTGAATGAAAGAGTAGAAACATTATCCGATGCCAGATCAGAAAAAGTGAATCGATTAAAACTTGTTCAGAAAGAGCTAGAAGAACTACAGAAACCTATGGAAGAAGCTGTCGGTTATTTGAGAGCAGAGAACACAGTTATTTCCTGCAAGAATATTTTATACCAGAAAAATGTGTATGTATCCTTTTTTTCAGCAATCGGAAAATCTCATTTTTCAAAGAAATCATTTGAATTATTCATTACTCAGAAATGTGAATTATTGATTGAGGATCAACATATATTTCCAGTTTTGATTTGGAAGAAGAATTAGAAGCATCAGAGGAAGAGAAAAAAGTTATTCAAACTGCCAAAGATGAACTTTTGGAAAAAATAGAGAATATAAATAAATTGAAAATAGAAAAAGAAGAAATATTGAATAAAGAATCTGAGTAAGTGTTCCTGTAAAAATATAATATCTTAATCATAAAAAGTAGAGATATAAGATAACAAATTATCAGTTTAGAATTATCAAAAAACCTTAATTTTAAATAGTATTGTTTTTTTATTATGCTTTTTCAATCTTTTTGTAACTTTTTTTCATGGTCATTTTTAGGAATATAATTCACTCCAAAACGGAAAAACAAGCTGAAAGAAGCATTTGAAAAAGCTAACAACAAAGATGTTGAATTACAAGCTGAAATGGTTCAAGTGAACAAAGATCGCAAAAAAACAATGGAACTTTTAGCCGAGGAAAAAAAATCTAGAACAATATGAAAGGACCCCAAGGAGAGTGAGAAAGTTAGTACTTTTGAATTTCTGATACCACCCTATATTTTTATAATTCTTATAATAATAATTTAAGGGAATTGAAGAGTGCCTGAAGAAGGAAGAAGAACTTTCTCATAAAAAGGAAGAATTAGATGCAGAAAAGACAAAACTTTTAGCTATCATGAAGACAGATACCAACCACTACAAGAGAAAAAAGAGATACTAGAAAATGAGTTGGGGAAGCTCAAAGAAAAATGTTCACGAAACAAAGTCAGCGGTAAGCAATTTATCAATAATGAAAGAACAAAATTTTTGCCTTCAATTTATAAATTTTGAGTTTTCCATTGTTGTTATATTTCTTTTAATTTACAACACACAATTTCAGTATGCCATTGCGGAGTCTGACCTAAAACTCTGCATGACAAATGAGGAAAACGAAAAAAACATTTACGAATCTTTGAAGTCAACATATGAAAATGCCGAATCTCTTCTCAAACAAAGACAAGAGGAGTATAAATCTCTTAAAACCAAAATTCCCTTAACTGAAAAATCATTGAAGGAGGCTACATCGGAGTTGAATGTAGTAAGAGAAGAACAGCCAAAATCAGAGCAGAGGTGAATAAAAAGCGAGCACATCTAGAAGAATCCAGGTCTTCTATGCAGGCGTCAACGTCGAGAACTAAAGTTTTGGATTCCTTGATGAGGCAAAAGGCTGAGGGAAATTGCCCAGGTTTATTCGGGAGATTGGTGAGTCCTTTGATAATTTTGTTAGTTGAGGAAAAAATAAAATTATCGACCTTGTTCTGTAACCCATATCGAATGTAAATGCTATCATATAAAAATGCAAGGAAGTTAATGCGATCGATCGTTCATTGGTGGAGCAATAATATTATTACATCAAAATTTTGTATAGGTATTGAGATTCATGCTAAGTATATGAATGCAACATCTCAGAATGATCGGAATTATATTTGGCAATTATTCAAAAAATGAAATATATAAAAATCAATAATTAAAAGATTTAATTTTATGGTTCAGATGAAGCGATACTTGTGAAATTTTTGCATGAACATTCAGTATATCAATCTTCATTCACAAAATAAATTTCACTCAAATTAGATATCTTGTTATGAAAATTTAAATATTCTTCCTTTCAATATTCCAATTGAATTTTCATTGTTTGTTAAACACTATGGTCACAAAATTTTGGGTGAGGCTTATTATGAGCATCTTGCATCTCGATTGGTGTCGTTTTTGTCTGAGATATTGAGGAACAAAATTTTCAATGGCCATATTTTATGGAACACCCTGTACCCACGGACAGAATTGGATTTGACCACGAATTCGTCATCACGCGTCGAACCCTATCATTTGAGATCATTTTCGACTCAAATTCGAAATTACAGACAATTGGTCAAAATATATATCACTCACTTCGATCGCTCAAATAGGTGAAACACGTGAATTCACTCTGAAAGATGCTGTCACATGAAAAATGTATTTTTAACGAACTGGAAATATCCATCTGAATATATTAACTCATCGATTGCTTCATTTTCATCACAGTTACAGAATGAAAAGGATGGAACCTTAGTTAGATTTTAGATTTAGATTAGATATTGGTCGATCGGCGTTGATTACCCTTCTGCACTGCGACCAATAAGGTCTTTTTGTGCATTACCATACTAAAACTACGTTTTTCCAGGAATCTAACCTCCTTAGCAAAGGAATATTTTTTTTTCTTGTTGTATTGGTAATAAAACAACCTCCCAAATCTTGGTGTTGAGTGTTTCAAATCTTTTCACTGTAAATTTGGAGGAATATAATCATTACTGAAAATATATCAGTTCACGGCTATAGGGGAAAAAGCGTTAAGAAGAGCATTTTTCTTTCTTTTTCGTGGGACATCTCATATTATTCTTATTAATTTACATGACTATAGTCCGTTCAAGAAAGGTTGAGCCGTCGGTTGCCATGACAATTTGGCATATTCCAACTGTGTATATTAAAATTTTGGTTATGTTGTTTATTTCTTGTCAAATGGATACCATTGTTGTCAATATAACATAGAGTTCTCTGATAACTCGCAAGCTTGTCGGACTAGCCGGGTACATTCGGCAACGTTGACTTTATTTTAGGTTATGACAGCAAATACTGCCAACTTCAGATAAATAAACAAACGCCTACTATGCGCTCAACTTTTCGTGAACGAACGATAGTTAAATTAGTTTTTATTTATTGAAACAATTGTTAGGGTGACCTAGGAGCCATCGATCAAAAATGACGTTGCCATTTCAACTGCTTTGTGGTCCGTTGGATAACATTTTGTAGACACCGTTTCAACTGCACAGTGGTGTTTAGAGTTCTTGAAGCAATATGATATTGGCAGAGCGACCTTCATAGCCCTTGAAAAGCAGGAGCACTTGCGTGATATGCTACATCTAGATACAAACGTAAGTTTAATTTTTGTCATCGGTAGTGTGGTGAGAAATCTTTAGATATTTATAGCGTTCTCGATTGGGTGTACAAGTTTTGCACCAGATACTTCATCAAGGTTCATGGGAGGGGGTTATTTGTGAAGATGGAAAAAATATTCACTCACTGCGCACCAGTTTTACTAATGGAAAACGCTAGCTTAGTTTAGTTCAAGTCCGATAACCCAACTCCCAACAGGTGCTTATCCCTGAGGCGACAATGTCCTGACAAGCCAGTGAGGAGGTGTAATTGCTTCTTACCAAGAGGTCAGAATCTTTTGATCCCGCTGTCTCAAAATTCCAATTAACTCACGGAATGATCCATCCCTGGGAGATTCCGCTAGAGTTTTTCCCCCTCTCGCTTTCTCCTTCTCCAGAACTCCTTCTTTTAGTACATTTACATATACCACAGAAGGGTTCTGGGCCAATGAGTGACATTCGTGCGCCCCTCTTTGGCAAGTGTATTGGCTTCTTTCTTCTTTCTTCGTTCCTTTGATTCTCGAGTGGCTGGGCTGGGAACCCATTTAAAAGACATTATTTTTCTTGCCTACCTCATGAGTATGTTCTTGTCTGGCTCCAAGATCATTTTAGAGTCGATGACGTAGGAGCTCAGTGCTTTATAGCAGCTTGACTATCTGAGTGTATGGCTATATCACACTTCTGATAGTTTCTTTCTAGATTTATATCTAGACATCTTTCAATAGCTAAGATTTCCGCTTGAAAGACGCTCATACAGAAGCCTAGCGATAGTACACACTTGGTACTTGCCCGTATATCCCAGCGCCAGCTACTGTAGAGCTTTTGGAACCATCTGTATACCATTTTACGGTATTTTCTTTGAGGTTATAGTCGGTGTATTCTCGTTCCCATTCCTCTCTTTTACTTAGCAATGTCCTGAAGTTTTTCTCAGTGCTTACTTTCTTGATCATTACATCACTGGGAGGTTCGCAGATGAGATGTAGTCATTCAGAGAGGAAACGCTAATAAATGTCTATAAAAAATGACCAATGTGAATCAGGTTTCTATCCATCACAATGGTTATATATGTGGATTTAATTTGATTACTTAAATTTTTTTTAGCCCTGAAAATGTTCCTCGTTTATATGATCTTGTTCGAGTTCAGGATGATAGAGTTAAAACTGCTTTTTATTATGCACTGAGAGATACATTAGTTGCCAGTGATTTAGATCAAGCATCAAGAATTGCCTATGGGGCCAGAAGATACAGAGTTGTTACTTTGAAAGGGGACCTGATTGAAACTACTGGTAAGTAGATCTTTTTTCTCACGGCATTAGCATTCTGGTTGAATTATTTTAAATTTAAATAATTCCTTCAAGTTCACTATTTGAATAAACATGCGCCAAATAATTGAAAAAATTCTGAAACTATTGAGCATGGAGCAGCTTCAGGAACGACTGTGTTAATAATTGAAATTCTTTATTGTGAGTAGGTTCATGGCTAGAAACCTCATTCAGATATTCATTAATTTCATCTTCATTTCTTTCCGATATTCATGTGTAAATTTTCATTGCAGTATCATCTGCATATGATACAATTTGATTCTCTGGAATACTTTCCAAGAAATCTCAGAGTGAGAAGTACCTAAACATAGAGGTGCCCCAACGCGTGAATAGTACCCCCCATTGTAATCAACCAAGCTCCCGAATACCCTAAAGCAACAATAAACTGCCACCAAATCAGTAAAATAATTCAGTTTATGGAAGTTGAAATCGAAAAAAAATGTAAACACGACTCATCAAATAACTAAAAACTAACAGACGTTGTTGCCAAACTGACAGAATTGTCTGTAACAGACGCAATCCGTTAGTATCAGAGCAGGGGAGCGGTAGATCAATTACCCCAATACGGAATGAAGATACGGCGCAAGTTCGCAACGCCGGAATGTTGTTCGCGTGCATAAACAGATTCTTTCTTGTGGCGTCAACAAATGCGCGAAGGCATCTATAGGTTTACATTAGTGATGGGCAAACCGAATTCTTTCAAAAATCGAAAACCGAATGAACGAATGAATTTGAGAATCGAATGATCATTCGAATGATTTTGCATTCGGTTTGAGGCGACACCTACAATAAAATCAGGAACTATGTCGTTAAGGTCAATATCTCAGCATTTGCCTGCTTTTTTTAGGAAAATGAACTCTATTGCCATTCATTCGGTCTAAATTCGAATGAATCATTCGTTTTGCATTCGGTTTCGGGCGGCATCTACCTGAAATTGTAGTTACTATGTCCGTAAGGTTCAATATCTATGTCATTACGTGCTATTTCTTAGGGAGGTTTTCGAAATTGAGCTCTATTGGAATTCATTCGATCTAAATTTCGAATGAATCATTCGTTTTGCATTCGGTTTTCGGGCGGCATCTACCTGAAATTGTAGTTACTATGTCCGTAAGGCTCAATATCTAAGTCATTACGTGCTATTTCTTATGGAGGTTTTTGAAATGGAACTCTATTGGAATTCATTCGGTCTGAATTTCGAATGAATCATTCGTTTTGCATTCGGTTTGGGGTGGCAAATAGCAGAAATATTAGATACTATAAATCAATAAGGCCCAATATTTCTGCGTTTGCATGCTATTTCTTATGGAGGTTTTGGAAATTGAACTCTATTGGAATTCATTCGTCAGTTTTGGAGTGGTCCCTATTTTAAATTTACTTTTTTATTTTAGTTGACCCTTCTAAATAATATCGATTTCTTTGGACATAAAGGTCCTACTGATTTGAAAAAAATGTTTTTGAAAGATGGTAGTGTCACCTTTTATTAAAGCGAAACAATATGAAAACATTCAACTTAGTGATGTCATAGGAAAATTCTTAAAAAAATGTTAGTAAAAAATGTAAGTACTCATTTTCCTAATAAATCCGCAATGGTACAAGAACTTGCACATTGAAGTTTAATTTTTCTTTGATGAGCTAACATCTTATAAAAACTTATATGCTTGAAACCATTGAATGAATTTTCAAAAGATTTCAATTTCAAAAACCTCCGTAAGAAATAGCACACAAAGGCAGAAATATTGGGCCTTATTGATATATAGTATATAATATTTCTTTTCTGCTAGATGCTACCCCAAACCGAACTCAAAACGAATGATTCATTCGAAATTTTCAACGAATGAATTCCATAGAGCTCAATTTCAAAAACCTCCCTAAGAAATAGCACGCAATGACATAGGTATTGAGCCTTACGGACATAGTAACTACAATTTCAGGTAGATGCCGCCCGAAACCGAATGCAAAACGAATGATTCATTCGAAATTTGGACCGAATGAATGGCAATATAGTTCATTTTCCTAAAAAAAGCACGCAAAGGCTGAGATATTGAACCTTAACGACATAGTACCTGATTTTATGATAGGTGTCGCTCCAAACCGAATGCAAAATCATTCGAATTGCTGAAATATTGCATTCGAATGCAACGAATACTTTCAAGAATCGAATGCTGCATTCGATTTTGCATTCGAATGGCCCATCACTAGTTTACATCTACTCTGAGCAAGAAATCATTTACATACAGCATAAACAGTAGGGGACCCAGCATAGTCCCCTGAGGGACCCCTCTATTTATTATCTTAAGTATATATCCGCTTTCTCCTAATTGAATAACTTCTTATTAGTTAATTGGCGTTACCTCTTATCCTACAGGCATATAGTTTTTCGAGTAAGATATTTTGATCATAAGCCTTAGTTAGATCCAGAAAAGTTATTGCAATCAGCAGGCTCTTGTCCAGATTTTAATCTACTGTATTGCATCCACAAGGGTATTAATACTTTGTTTTTTATCAGGTACCATGAGTGGTGGTGGTAGATCAGTCCTGAGAGGTCGAATGGGCCAATCGGTTGCTGTATCAACAACGAGTCAAAGGGATCTTGACATTGTTGAAAAGGAACTCAAGGCAGCTGAAGACCGTTTCAGGCATCTCAGAGACCGACAAGTAGCTTTGGAAAATCAAATAAATACTTTGGAACCTGAACTCAAACAAATGAAGATGAACTTCGAAAAATTCAGTTTAGAAATCCAGGTAATCGTTGGTGATCTTGTTAGTATGTAAGGTTATAAAAGATATTCATTTGAGGTGAAATACTTATTACCCTAACGTGCATGAAGTAGTACCTTCTCTACCAGTATTTATGTGAGATGTGTAAAAGTGATAGTGGGTCCACTGTTTTGCTTTTGCTTCAGACATGGAGACGAAATTTGAGATTCGGAAAATTTCATTATAGGCGAATTTTGGCGATGTAACAACAACTTACCATAGTTACATAGTTGACAGTTAATACACGTATGTTCTGTCAAATCATCACATAGTTACGTGAGTTGACAGAATATATGTGTATTAACTGTCAAGTATGTAACTATGGTCATAGAGAAACTCCGTTTAGTTAGTCTATGACTATGGTAAGCTGTAGTTACATTGCCAAAATTCGCCTTTTTCCACCTTCAGGGTGAGCTGTGCATGAATATCTGACAGCTGAATTTGAATTTCATTCTTCTAGTGTCAAAATATTGTCTCTGATATAACCTAAAAACTTTAATTTGACATAAAAACGATGTTAGCGACTTTGAAATGTAGCGGCGATAAAATGAAGTTTTCCAGATCGCATTTAAAATAGGCAATTTGTACATAAAAACAGCACTAGATAGATCACTTCTGTTATATCTTGGTTTTGATAAAGAAATAATCAAAATTGTTAATTTTCAGTCACTCACCCAACAACAGCCAATTCTTCTGAATCAATTGAAGACTCAAGAAGCTAAAGCTAAGGCAACAAAGTCCGATGAGGTTCAAGTTAAAAAATTAACACGAATAATAGAAGAAAGGAAAGCCGAGTATGACGAAGCTGTTGAAGTAGCGGGAAAGCTGCAAGTGCAAGTTGATAAATTGACCAGTGAGATAAAGGAGAAGACCATCGGAAGGATGAAGAAAATGGATAAAACAATCATGGCGTTGTGGAAACGATCAATAAGTTGAAAGCTGAGGTTAATAGATACAAAGTTGCGGTTAAAACTGCAGAAAGGTAGGTTTGGGTAATTTCTAACATAATTTAAAAGTGTCCACCCTCGATAACTCAACAACAATCGGGATTTGTGAGAACACTTAGACAGGTCATTTTTTATTATAGGGTGACATGCTCTGTCATACAAAGCTTATTACTACCAGCAATTAGAGATAGGATAGTATAGAGTTGCCATCATTGAAATAAACGTGGTATCAGATGCGCCATATTACTCCCATCTAACGTCAAATTTGACGATCGTTGAATGAATGTTCTGGAGGAATTGTGATTTTTTCTGCTTAATAATATACAATAAAATGGTATCGTATACTGTAAGGCTTTCTTCAAGCAGAAAGAGACAGATAAGAAGAGAATTTGAGGAAAAACATATCACAGGTAGGGATGTGTACTGAACAGATCCGCATTCGAAATTTTTGCTAGTCTGTCTTGATAATCTGATATCTTTATATGTCTGAGTGTTTTGACAAAGTCTGATTCGTTAGTATTGAGGGTGGGCACTTATATTTAATTCATTATTTTCAAAAATTCAATGCTTGGCTTTTTTCAGGAATGCGAAAAAATCGACAGAAAAATATCTACCATGGAGCAGGATATCAAGAACTATGAAAATAGGCTCAGAGAAATGAAAGCAAAAACGAGATGAAATCGAGTCAGACGGCGAAAAACTACTAAAATGTTTGGAAGAAGTGAAAACGAACTCAATAGTGGAGACAATGATTTCAGCGGTAAGACAATCAAACCTTTTAGTCCATGTCTGTTTTTCATAATGATTACTAACAATCTGAATACTTGTGAGTAGCTTCATTTTGACAAGACGCCCAACTTTTTCCTCTATACGAAACTCTCGATAGTGAGGGCTAATACAGTATGAAGGCGTCGAAAGTGTTAATGGATGAATGTTCAAATTTTATTACTAACAGCTACTTTATAAATTACATCTTGAAACAATTTTATTACAAATTGAAAACATAATTGTCCTACAAAAATGATGATTCTATCAAAGTGTCCCCCACTCCTAACATATATCAACAACTAGGTCTAAAAAAATTATTACTAACCAACCGATATTTTCACTGTTGCTTAGCAAATATTTCCTTACGAATTGGTCACATGTCCTACAAATTGGGGTGTACGTTTTCCAGTCCTACCTCAGAAATTGTACCACAGAACCCACAATTAAAAATGATTACCAACAATTGACAATCTCCGAGCGTAGGACTGGAAAACGTTCCACTCAATTTGTAGGACAATGTGACCAGTTCAGGAAATAATTGCATATTTGCTAAGCAACAGTGAAATAATCAGCCGGTTAGTAATAATTTTTTTAGATCTAGTTGTTATATGTCGGGAATGGGGGACACTTTGATATAATCGTCATTTTTGTAGGACAATTATTTCTTCAATTTCTAATAAAATTGTTGCAAGATTTAATTTATAAAGTAGCTGTTAGTAATAAAATTTGAACATTCACCCATTTAACACTTCGACGACGCTTTCATACTGTATTAGCCCTTACTATCGAAAATTCCGTACAGGAAAAGTTGGGCGTCTTGTCAAAATGAAGCTTATGTACTCACAAATATTCAGATTGTTAGTAATCATCATGAAAACCAGGCGCTGGCCCATGGACTATTTATCTTGAGATCAAGTAAATAACGTTTGAAGTATTACAGAAGTGAAAGAAGAAGTTGACAAATTGAAAAAGAAATTGACCAAACTGAAATCTGATGAAGTGGATATCAACCAAAAATTGAAAACAGCAGTGAAAAAATAAGTGGTATCAAGCTACAATGCATCATGGCATGTGAAGGTAAAATTTATTGGGTTTTTTTTTTGGTTATGCAAAGCATAAGGCGAATTTTGACGATGTAACTACAGCTTATCATAGTTAAAAATAGTTGACAGTTAATATACGTATCTTCTGTAAATCATCACGTGATAGTTACATAGTTACGTAAACTGACAAGAAAATATGTGTATTAACTGTCAAGTATGTAACTATGATAATCTGTAGTTACATCGCCAAAATTCGCCTATACTCTTATTATTGAAATATATACTCTGTTCACGAAAGGGTGAGCCGTCGGTTGGCCATGAAGTTTGGCATTTGGAAGTTTCCATAGGTTACGAGCAGTTCTGACAGCTGGACGTGACTGGAGGACCAACATTAACCTGAAATGAACTGATTATTGTAATATGAGAGCGATTTATCGAGAAATTTTGTGGTTTTTCAGCACTTTGAACATTTATTCATATTAATTAGACTAATGAATATAATTTCACCTAAATTCTCGTCAAATGCAGGTCAAATATTCAAAATATTAGTTAAATATGCCATCCTTTTGAATTCTAGTGGGCTGTGACAGCAAGGAAAAACTAAATATTCTACAATTTTATTTTCTCTTCGGGTGAATTAAAATATGGATTTAAATTACAACAAATGAATAATATCACTGATACGGTTTTATGCAGTAGTTTTTGTATATTCATTTCAATACTGTATAATTGTTTAGATGAACTCGACATTTCACGTTGAAAGTGAGATAATATATAGACTGTTATTGGATTTGAAAAGAAAACATTTCTTTAAGGCTTCTTATGAAGACTTTGAGCTATGGAAAATAAAACATGACAATTTTAATGAAAGGAAATTAGGAATGAGACATCGGATGAAGCAAGTACTTGCAAGTAGGTACCTACGTCATGTTTTATATTGAATAAATTGGATTACATCAATGAAGAATAACTGACACGAATTTATGCAGTAGTTTTGGTACTTTCATTTCAATACTTTAAAATTGTGAAGTTGAATTTGACTTATCATATTGAACGTGAGAAACGATTGTTATTGGTTTGGAACGTTGAATATTCAATGTATGTAAAGTTTGTAACAACATCGCCAAACTATTCGAAATATTTTTCGTTAAGAAGACTGTGAGTCCTAATTGAAAGCATTACACTAAGTACCTTAGACCTTTGTCTAAGTTAAGTACCTACTTCCAAGTACTTGCTTAATCCGATGTCTTCATTCCTGATTTCTCTTCATTACATTTTTCATATTTTATACTTTAGAACTCAAAGTCTTCATAACGAGCGTCAAAAAGGATGATTTTCTTTTCATATCCAATAACAGTCTATTATTTACTCACTTTCATGAGAATAAGTCGTGTTCATCTAACAATTATACAGTACTGAAATGAAAATACCAACTACTGCATAAATTCGTATCAGTGATATCTTCATTGTTGTAATTTAAATTCCATATTTTAATTCACCTGAAGAAACTAGAATTTGTAAGTTTTTAGTTCCTTTTTCGGTGTCACAGCCCACTATAACACAGAAATATTGCATATTTAAGAGATATTTTGATCTGCTTTTTAAGAGAATTAGGGTGGAATTATATTTTTTAGTATAATTTAATGAATAATAAGTTCCAAGTATCGAAAAACCACAAAATTCCTCAATTAATCGCACTCAGATTGCAATAATCAGTTCATTGTAGGTTAATGTTGGTCCTCCAATCTCGCCTGGACCATAGACAACTGTCAGAACTGCACGTAGCCTATTGTGTATATTATTATTTTAGGTTATGTTCTTTATTTTCTTGTCAGATTGATACGCATGTTGTCAATATTGCATAGAGTTCTCTGATAACTCGCGAGCTCGTCAGACGAGGCCGAGTACATTCGGCAACGTTGACTTAATTTTACTTTATGGCAGTAAATACTGCCAACTTCAGATAAACAAACAAACGCCTACTATGTGCTCAACTTTTCCTGAACGGACTATACCTTTATTTTGAAATGAAATTTACTATGAATGCAATTTGTTTCAGATTTCCCAATTGAAACTTCAAGAAATACCAGAAACCGAATCAGAAGAACTGAAGAAATTTACAAAAGAAGAACTGGAGGAAAAGAATATGGAATTGGTGGAGAAAAGATTTGAAGTTTGCAGAAATCAATTGAAGTCTGTTAAACCCAACTCTGGTGTGATACAGGTAAGAATGAACTTTTATTAGGTTTGTATAAATAATGGACATTTCCAGTGATTTGCGGAGAAAATCATTTTAGAAAAATAGAAATACAGAAAATTTGTTTCTATAGTTGGCAATGTCGCGGTCGACTTCACTGATAAACTTAAGTTTATCATTCAAACTTAAACACTTCCTTTAGACATCTTTGCACAACTTTCACAAGCGTTATGGTTAGCTTGAAACCAAACAGCTATGGGTGTATTTAAAACTGTTTCAGAAGGATCTCTCTGCCCGCCGTAATGATTCAGTTTAAGGTCGGGATTTATTACGTACGTCCGGAAAATTTCGGAAAACACCCACCCTTACACCCCCTTACCAATACCCATTCAAAGAGTGATGTTCTTTGAATATTTCGTTATAAAGAGAATTTACTTCGTTTTAGAGGGTGTTTTTAACATGGAATTTGGATTCAAGGTGCAATGTCTTGTACGAAATTCGTTATAGGGAAGTTCCACTGTAATGTATTAACTATCATAAAATCATAGCGATTATTTGTTTTGGTTCCCTAGTCAGGTTTTTGAGAAAAAAATTATTGAAATCGCCCCCTAATAAGTTAGCATTGAAACGATCAGATTTTGCGTTTGAGTGTGGCGTACGCGTTAGCATTCATTTCATTGGTTGAATGTTTTATCACAATTTACAATGATGCCCCATGGCCACTCTGTTGTGAATCGTCATCTCCACAAATTATGCTTGCTCGCACGTCATCCTGGTGCGACGTTTTGAACTTAAGAAGATAATTCGCATTTTAAATATTTAATTAGAAATTAATTATTTGATAATCTAAGTGAATAATTGGATAGTAGTTACGTATTTATCACTACTCTCAATGCTGTTGCATGAAAAAACCTATACAGTGGAACTTCTCTTAACGAACGTCTGTATAACGAATTTCGAACAAGAATTGCACCTCGAATCCATACAGTGGAACCCCGGTAGTCCGGCCCCTTCTAATCCGCGCCCCCTGTAATCCGACATGGTCTATTATTTATCCATACATAATGAAGTATAATTAGTATTTCAGAGTACATATTTGTACATATGTATGTATAAAGAATCTTATCATTGGATCTGTATTTGTCGGATTACAAGGTACTCTTTGTAAAAAAAATCCGGACTATAGGGGGGTCTTAGGCAGTACTCTATAATCCAGACGATTCGATAGTTCGACACTGTCCTGCAAATGTTTGTCGGACTACCGGGGTTCCCCTGTATTTCATGTTGAAAACACCCTCTAAAACGAAGAAAATTCTCTCTATAACGAAATACTCAAAGAACATCACTCTTTGAATGGGTATTGGTAAAAAGGCATAAGGGTGGGTTTTTTCCGAAATTTTTCCGGACGTACGTAATAAATCCCGACCTTAAACTAAATCATTACGGCGGGTCGAGAGATCCTTCTGAAACAGTTTTAAATATACCCCTGGCTGTTTGGTGTCTACCTAACCATTAAGCTAGTGTGAAAGTTGTGCGAAGTGCTTAAGTTTGATAGATAAACTTAAATTTATCAGTGAAGTCGACCGCGACATTGCCGACTATAGAAACAAATTTTCTGTATAACAAAATTTCTTTATAAAACGTTTTTTTGGCGGATTTAGCAGCGCTTTCGTTTTAGGGAAGTTCCACTGTATTTTAAATAATAATAAAGCCCATTGACGTAATGTTTCATTCTGAATAATTATTATTGCTCTTTTTTTTCAGGAATACAGAAAGAAACAAGATAGATACATGGAAAGAGCCAAGGAGCTAGATGAAATTTCACAAAAACGTCAAGAAGTGAAAACGTCTACGATACTGTTAGGGAGAATAGAAAGAACGAATTCTTGGCTGGATTCCAAACTATTCGTATGAAGCTAAAAGAGATGTATCAAATGATAACACTTGGAGGAGATGCTGATTTTTGAATTAGTAGACACATTTGATCCTTTCACTGAAGAATACAGTTCAAGTAAGGAGGAAAGTTGAGAGATGATGAACATAAAATTTGAATAATGTATATGTTTCAGTGTGAGGCCGCCGAAAAAATCTTGGAAGAAAATCTCTAATTTATCTGGAGGAGAGAAAACATTGTCTTCTTTAGCTTTAGTTTTTGCTCTCCACTATTATAAGCCTTCTCCGTTATATGTTATGGACGAAATTGATGCTGCGCTGGATTTCAAGAATGTTTCCATTGTGGGACATTATATCAAGGTATATAAAAATATATTACTGACATACAGATTTTCCTTTCAAGTTGGCCTATTAGACGTTTTGGAGAACTAGTGAATATTTCGTTCTGAAATTCTAGGTGGAGCCTTGAGGATGAAGGAACTCTTCGCCTAAAATATTTTCAAGTCGACAGTGTTGCCCACATCTATCTCAAACGCATATCTACTTCCTCCTATTTCAAATGGAACTATCTATATTTTTATTTATGTATAGATTCAATTCCAAATTTGCAGTATAACCTACTAAAAATATTCTCTGTCATGCACTGTTGCCAAGTTATGCAAACATTCTTGAAATTTTGACATCTGCATTGCAATTCGGAAATGCAATATCTTGATTATTTTCTATGCGAACAGAACCAAACTCAGCAGTCTCATAGTAAAGAATCCATGCTTTCATGTGGTATATTCAGTATTTTGATACATCGTAAGGTTCTCTGAAAATTTGGAACTTAAAATTGAGATATTTCGAGATTTTTTCAAATGGCAACCCCATATTTATTCCACAGATTCGATTCTGAATAAAAATGAGTGGCAGCCTCCTTACACTAATTATTTATTTTGGATAGTTTTTGAATGGGATGAAAAATACTGAAATTGTTCAGTATTTATATTCATGATTTACAGTCCTAAAAGAGACTGCCATTCAGTTTTTATTTAGAATCGAATGCTGTAAAATAAATATGGGGTTGCCATTTGAAAACCTCGAAATATCTCAATTTTGAGTTCCACATTTTCGGATCTTCGAAGAACCTTACAATGTATCACAACTGATATCCACACATGACTGCATGGATTCTTCACTATGAGACTGCTGAGTTTGGTCAATTGGCATAGAAAATGATCGAGATATTGCATTTCCGTACTTGCAATGCAGATGTCAAAATTTCAAGAATGTTTTGCATAACTTGGCAACAGTGCATGGCAGGGAATTTTTTTAGTAGGTTATACTGCGAATTTGGTATTGAATCGATACATAAATAAAAATATAGAGACGAATTTTGGCGAGCTGTGATTACATGTAACTATCTAACTATGGTTACATGATTTGACAGAAAATACGTGTATTAACTGTCAACTAGTAACTATGGTCAGCTGTAGTTACATCGCCAAATTCGACTTAGGTAGTTCCATTTGAAATGAGAAAGTAGATATTCGTTTGAGATAGATGTGGCAACACTGTCGACTTGAAATAATTTTAGGCGATGAGTTCCTTTATCCTCAAGGCTCCACCTAAAATTTCAGAACGAAATATTCACTAGTTTCTCTAAAAACGCCTAATAGGCCAACTTAAAAGGAAAACCCTGTATATTGTTGAAAGTCATTGGCAGAGGAAAATATTCATCTCTATTCATAACATAGATTGTTTTCATCATTGAAAAACTTAGAGGGCCAAGAATTTAGACATGTGTGTATATTGAATCATAAGCTCAACTATCCCCTTTTTCTACAGGAACGTACAAAGATGCTCAATTCATAATTATTTCTCTGAGATCTCAAATGTTCGAACTCTGCGATCATCTGGTTGGAATCTACAAAACTTACAATTGTACCAAAAGTATAGCAATCGATCCACGAATTTATGATGAAAAGAAGAAGACCAACTTGTACCCGCGCAACCACACACAACGCCTGCAATTACAAGGACCCAAGAAGATGTTGTAACCGAAAATAGTAATATAAATATGTTACAGAGCAAGTCATTCTAATGATGAGGAGCCCGAGCCAATGGATACAACTACAAATGCTCGAGAGGATTCAAATGTTATAGATGATCTTTTGCTGATTGATTTTGATTCTGATTGATTTTGATTCTTACTATTTTTTATTAAACGAATGTTTTAATCTTCAGATTTATGTTGTTTTTAATTTTAATTTTTGGAGGAAAAAATTTGAAACAACTTCACTTCGAATATTGCAAAAATTTTTTTTGTGTGATATGGAGATTCTAAACAAATAAAAATTCCTTAATAGAGAAGTAACTTAAGAGTGGGCATTTTCTTAAAAGACCGAAAATTACTATCTTTTTTATGCAATGAGTAAGCTTATCCTGAAAATATTGGATGTTACGAAGGCCTGTGAAGATTTCAATAAATTTCTATTCTTATGTTTTCACCCTCGGAGTAAAAAGTGAAAACTTCTTCCTCTGAGTTTCCACCTATAGTCCGTTCACGAAAGTTTGAGCCGTCGGTTGGCCATGAAAATTTGGCATATTCCACTGTGTATATTAAATGTTGAGGTGTGTTGTTCATTATCTTGTCAGATTGATACGTAATGTTGTCAATATTGCATAGAGTTCTCTGATAATACGCAAGCTCGTCGGACGAGGCCGAGAACATTCGGCAACGTTGACTTTATTTTACGTTATGACAGCAAACACTGCCAACTTCAGATAAATAAACAAACGCCTACTATGCGGTTAAACTTTCGTGAACGGATATGTATTAAAATAAATAAATTTAGGCTAGAATCTGGCAAATATGAATCAATTTCATGATTAAAAGTAGCGTTTTTAATCCTAGGATTAAAAGTGTTGCTAAGTAACGAGTGAATTTTTGTACGGTAAGGAAATTTATGACTTTTTTACCTGAAAATAGTACAAAAATGTCAACATTTTTTGATGATTGGAGAAAAAATATTTTTCTAATGCACTAAAAAGTAACACAAAATTTTTAACTCCCGTAGATATCTATTTGTTGGGAAATGCTCTTGAAGGTCGATTTTGAATTTAAGGACATCAAAAAGATTAAATGTTCATTACCTCAATAAATTCATTCAATTAAGAAAATTTTACAGTTCATGTTCCTTTTTTATATCTACGGTCATCGCCTAGAGCGAATCTCTGAAGATTTCATTCTTATATACACTCACAATTTGTTATTGTTTATTCAATATTCTGAATGTATTGCCTGAAAATTATTTTTATGGCAAAACGACAAACATTCCACCGAAGAGTGCCTGCAAGATTCTTATAAACTATAAATATTGTAAATATAGTCCGTTTAAGAATGATTGACATCTCGGGTGGCTGTGGGAAATCGAAAATATGTTGGTATCGGTCCGTTCGGTGAATTTCGATTTGCCGATTTTAGGTTGGTGTTGAAAATATCACTGACTTTGACTTTTTCCAGTTTGAGTTATTTATCTGAAACCTATTGATATTTCGAATTTATTTGTGAATATTCTTGATTTAATCG
This sequence comes from Propylea japonica, assembly GCA_013421045.1. Classification (NCBI taxonomy): domain Eukaryota; kingdom Metazoa; phylum Arthropoda; class Insecta; order Coleoptera; family Coccinellidae; genus Propylea; species Propylea japonica. The sequence continues at coordinate 66,344,275 of CM024239.1, forward strand.
GCAAGTGGATTTAAATATCTCTTAATCTACTTTGGTTTGATTACTGAATTGAAAATGGCCGGAATACAACCAGATACCTCTCACCTTACTGCAAGGGAACGCCAGGCAGTGTATCGGTGTTACTGCGAGTTCTTTAGGGATTCAGCAGATATTTAGTAGCTAGTATTAATCGCATTGTGCTGGTATTTCAGGTAAACGATCATGTACAATGTGTTTTCTGATTAAGTAATGAGTTTTTAAATCTCAGATTTCTCCTAGAACTGTCCTAGAATTTCGGAGAAAAAGTAGAAGGCAAGTTGGTAGAGCCAGAGTTAGCACTGGAAGGAAACCTATTCCACACCACATGATTATACCTTCAAAGAGACATTAAATGACATTATTTTTTCTAAATCAAAAACAACGAGTATAATCACTTTGGATATCATTTTTGAACTGGCACCTGGATTTCGATCATTTTATGTCAACACTTTATAAATAATCAAAAAATTGGTTACAAGTATGAGAAAGTTGATCGAAGGAAAATTCTTATTGATAAACATAAAGATATCGTGAATATACGGTTTTGTGGTAAATATCTTGAATACTTGAGAGAAAATGTAAAATTTGTTTATCTAGATGAACCATGGATATTTGAAAGTGGCAGTCAAATCCGCCAGTGGACATTAGAAAGTAATCCCAAAGGTTTGTTGATCAAATACCTACGACTGCTTCTCGTAAAAAAGTAATTTGGCAACGGCTACATGAACATAATTTTCCTATAATTAATTAACTTAGGAATACTTAATCCTTTGTTGGATTTTATAGAAGTTGAATTGTTAACAATTTTAATGTTTACTGTAACAGTTATTTTACATGTTATGTTCGCTTTGGAGCACTGCATTTAGAAGATAATTCTAATATGTAAATAAATAGCAAAATGTATAAGGCTATTATAAGTAGGTATTCCACTGTACTTTTAATAATTATTTTCAATGAATCTATGATTGTTATAAATCTGTCTCCAATAACAATAAAATTTTGGAATAATGTTCTGAATTGATTTTCTCAATTTTGTACAGAAGCTTATTTTAGTTTTTCACTGTAAATTGTCAGATTCAAGAAATGTTGAATAAGTGTGTTCCTTACCCATATAGTAAGGATTGAAATGAAGATTTTATGCTAAAACTTTAACTTTTGCTTTCTATGAATTCCAAACACTCAAAGGAACTCAATCAACTTTTATCTTAAATAATACCGACAAGACCTAAATAAAGCTAATTGACAATCGTTTCCATTAAAAGCCAAAATATTCACCATTTCTCTATTCTCGACTGAGTTCAAACAGTGTGTTATCTATTGGATCTAAAGAAATAGTACTTAATTATATGATGGATATGTTAAATCAACAAACAAATACTGAATTATTCATATCAAACGTCACCAAAGCATATACAGGATGAAATCATTATTTAATCTGTGCAATAGTATATTCTGAAACAAGTAGGAATTTCATACAAAAAAATTAAAACATCTTGTGGTCCACATTTTTCACTTCATTTAATTTAACACCTTTGCCAAACAGCTCTGTTTATTTTTTTAGCTATTCAATAAAATATTCCTCTTACTGAAACAGACAGAATCGGTGATAAGTTTATTAAAGTTATACATTAACATACCCACTGAATAGATTCTTTTTAGTGTTTTTTTGTCTTATTATGTATAACCAATTAACGAATTTGGCCACACATTTCAGAATATCAACAAGTTCTTACTGTTTCGTTTCACCAGTTAGGCTACCTCAGTTGAATTTGAGTTGAACACAATCATTTTTAGTTATAATTATGAAACTTTGTCAGAGATAAGAACATTTATCTTAATTATCTTCAATAGAGTCTCAATCTTCATGGGTAAATTATGAATGACATCTCATTAGAGTACTTCGATAGTTTATAGTTTTATTATTGAGGCAGCGATATAGTAATAGAACCTGAATCCCATTTATTGAACTGGACTGAAATAATAAATGACTGTTTATTTTTCATGATATTCATAAGCTTAGGGGCTATACTTATTCTGGTTTCCTCGCTCTTTAGCTGCTTTGCAAATGATGGTGAATACGAAAATTTGTCAATACAGTGTCAGAAATTATATACTGCTGGTAGGTTTAGAGATTTACATAATCCTAATGTTATTTAAGAATCAGGAACATTCTCAAGCTCAGAAATTTGCTTTGGAAAACAAAATATTGTATTAAATATGTTTTAGGTTATGTTATTTATTTCCCTTCTCTGACTGACTGATGAACCCACAGAAATTTTTAGTGACTTTTTAGTAACTAGAAATAAAGCCCCGACTGGACGTTCATGGCATGCTTGGATGTCAATATTCTTAAACGGTAATTGAACTTGGTAAGAAAAAATATATGACTTCCTATCTTTGTCTCCTATTTATTATATTCGAAAAATTGATATTTTGAAAATGATAATTAATTAATTAATTAATTAATGATATTATCATTTTCAAAATATCAATTTTTTTTTAACCTAAGTTCACAAATAATTGTTTTCTTTATCTTTCAACAAGTAGAACGCCATCCTCCAAGACCTGCCAAGCAGAGCAGAGCAGACTCCAGTTGGCCAATTGGCGAATCCAATTTACGTTGATGGCGCTGCGAACTGTAAACAAACTTTGACGTTTGTCAGTATTATTTTCAAGATTAGTATAGCGAGATGAAGGTATTAGTACGGTTTTCTTGAAAATCTTTATTAGACATATTGAAAGTTAATTAGTGGATTGTGGTTAATGTGATAAAGTTATAAAATTAAGGTGAAAAATTGGTTCTTTCAGTCTAATCCTTGGCGAAATAGACAATAATTCAACAGGAACAATGGAACACTAGAGGCGTTCGGCATTGACCTCCGCGAGCGGACGGATTTTTTAGTCACGTGACCACAGATCGTACAGATAAATCTGAAATATCTGGGAATAAACGAACGGTACAGATCACCTGCCACAGAACATACTGCTCTGTTCTACTTTTATTGGCGATTCCAGCTAACGTTGAGGGCGCTGATGATGTAAACAGATACTTGTTTTCTTTTCGGTGTTTAGCCGCTAGGGGATTTTTAAAATGTTTTGTTTTGGATATTTATAAATTAAAGTCGAATTTTGGCGAGCTGTGGTTACATGTAACTATCTAACTATCACGTGATCATTTGACAGAAAATACGTGTATTAACTGTCAAATGATCACGTGATAGTTAGATAGTTACATATAACCAAGCTCGCCAAAATTCGACTTTTGTCGATTTTGGCGAAAAGAAAAGTCTAGTCATTTAACAAAATTGAAGCGAATTAAACGAAAAATCACACAATCAAAAACCATCCCCATGAATTTCTTATGGATTACACGTCAAGTATACTTGTTTTCTTAGTGCGATATTTTGCCGCCAGGGGGAGTTTAGTTAACTGGAATCGCCAATAGATTATGAGATTTCAAAGATCACTATTTTGGGAATTATGCTCATCTTTTTAACGATACTTTCACCCTTTTAGTAGCTCTTCCATAAAATCTCAATTAAATAATAATTAGGTTGCAAAGGCACTGAATGCAAAAGAAACGAGTAATGCAATATCCCTTCTGGTCGTTTCAATACGGCGATAGTTGTACCCACACACATATAATAACCGATATATACCGAAAGATCCTGATCAATTAATTGATTAATTACACGAAAACGAAACGGGAAAGCAATATCTCCTCCTGCCCATTTATAACTACGATAGCTATATTGAAAATTTTTAATGAATTAATGAGTTTTTAATGAATAAATGAAAACAGAAGAATAAAACTGTTAGAATTTTTCAATCTATCGGTTGTCGGATCGGAAACACAACATAAACAAAAAAAATATATAAAAAACATAAAACTCTATGGATAAAATCGCTTTGCTCCGTCGAAATAGACCGAGCGAAAGATCGACGTCCGATTGCTCAGATTTTTATGACGAACGGTACAGATATGTATTCCCCTCAATCCGGATGTAATAAACGAACGGTTTAGATCGATCCGACACGTCCGATGTCGATGCCGAACGAACGCCCTACTATTTGAGCTTGAATACCGTTTTCAATTATTTGGGGGCTGCACCCAATAAAAGATGCATAATAGAAGGTAAACATGTCCTCAATTGTAAGCACCTAATATTGGTGGGCATTGTAGTTATTGGATCTTTATCAAAAGGAGAATACCTCTTCGTTATAGTCAATTACTATAGCCGCTAAAAAGAAATTCACATAATGCGATAAATAACTGCTGCTAATACCATAATGATACTGAAAGTAGTTTGGGAAACCCTCTGTCAATTAACAATTATCTAATTGTTGAAAGGAAGAGATGTAGAGTATGGATTGCTAAAACGTATTCAGATCCCGATGTAGTTGAACGAGGTATAGACTCTTGAAGTTGAGAAATGACTTTAATAGAGAGTTGAAGTGCTGCCAAGGACGTAGACGTAAACGTTACAATTGACATGTGCTCATGCGCACTCGTCAGTTTCTTACGTTCACGCTTGGGCCGTTTACGTGCGACGTAAACTAGCGTCCTGTCACGTACGTACGTAGTACGTACGTACGTAACCGAAAGTTGAACGAATCCGACCGATGAAGGGCGAATGCTGGAATTTTGAAATGAATTGCTTCTAACCTAAAAATTTAAAAACAATCTAGTAGCTGAAACTTTGTTTTGAGGACACGATTAATTAACTTTTTACTTAATATTTTCCTTATTATTTAAAAACTGTGATTTTGCATGTTTCTGAGAATTGTTGAATTTTTTCAATGCAAACTTCTGTTACGAGATTGCATATAAGTACCGAGAACTAATATATATTTCGATAAGTTACAAGTGGCATTTTCCTTTCAAATGAGAGTGATATTTACATACAAGTAACTCATTTGTGATGATTTCCTCTAAATTCCTGCTTTCGGCAAGAACTCAAGTTATGGAAAAATATTTTTCATTATTATTCATTTTGAAATTCGAATGTATGAAGTAATCCTACAAATATATGTTCACTTCATCGATTTATTTAGGAAACAGACATCTGAATCGCTAATATCAGAAACTTTCTGTCAGAATACAACAAAAAGAATATAGGTAGCTTTAGTCTCTAATGTCTGCCGTGTGCCGTACGTACGTATGGCAGCACTTCAACTCTATTTTTACTCCAACGTAAACGTTATATTTCTTCCACGTCTACGTCCACGTTCGGCTTACGTGCTGCGCGCACTTCAACTCTCTAATAATAAATAACTGGATCGGAAAGTGAATGCAGGTATTGCAGAATGTAACAGATGTATCATTCGTATATATAGTTTTGACTGGGTAAGTAAATACAAGGAGTTAAGTTAAATAATATTTTATTTCAACCCTATCAAATAAAGTGTATAAAAGTATGATTCTACAGGCATTATGGATGAAAAAACAAATAATGGTGTTTTTTACTCCATAAAAACATGGCATCTTGCCTTCAAACTAGTGCTTTACTAACTGGGAAACCCCATTATATATGTGGTTGGTCAACAATTTGTTTTATCCAGGCCTTTCTTTTGTATCAACTTATTCCAGTACATCAAGGCATTGTGATACGAACTGATGATGCATTCTTTAGGAAACCTGTGAAAATGTATAGTTGTATTCTTGCTTTTTGTCGATAAACATTGCAAACACAACAGTTACAGTTATGGACTGTTCTTTACGATTAGAAGAACTTGTTCCATTTGTCCACTCATGATGCACTAAGATGTAACTGAAAATAATGTTTATTATAAAAAATTCTAGATTATTGTTAATTACATTAATGAATTAATGCACAACCCAGTAGTTAAAAACTATGAAATTGAATTTTTGAATCGTGAACTGAAAAACTCAGCTCCAAACAGAATCTTTCAACCTAAATCCCTATAGGGAATTGAAAGCACTAATAAAATACCTTTTCGGATATTTTTCCTGGCTCAATATTCTGCTGCAAAATCCAGTACAATATAACAATAACCGCAATATAAATACTCCAAATAATGAAAAAAAACACTTCGTTAAGTCGAGAGACAACCAAACTAAATAGTCAAACAGTACTGACAAAGTAGGTTCGGGAATTAGCCACCAGAGGGCGTCTAGATTTTTGGATTCGCCAATTTGAAAGCTTTGTCTGAATGGCCAAAGTTGCCGTGGACACATAAAAAGAAGAAGAAGAAGAAGAAGAAATTTAACGAATCCTGATTTAAAAAGGCGTTTTCGGATACTTACTCGGGTTAACTCGATCCCTAACCTTGGCGTTCGTTTTACCTAACCCGAACATCCAACCCGTGTTCGGAAAGTACGGGGCTATTAACTCGATCACTGACCCAGGTTGATTTATCGTAACCCCCTACTCGAGAGTAGGGTTCTGGAGGCACCGCATGCGCACTGCAGTTCAATTTTGTATTTGAAAAAAGCGGGAATAAGTCTTCTACTCCTTTCTTAATAATTTCATATATTCTATTCCCAAAATTATGGAAAGAGAAGAGAATTTGGCTCATTGTAAAATGAGTGGTTCCTTGAGCCGAGAAAATAATGTGCAACAACTTCTTCATAACTTTGTATGCAGATCTTTCTGCGTAAAAGCTGAAGCCTTATTTACTTCTTTAATATAGGTAGGTACTCGAAGATAACATTGAACAAGTGAGGGCATACCAGAAATTATAAAAATATTTTACAGAAGCCAATAAATCCTGCAAAGCTAAAGGAAAAAGTGAATAAATTGGAACTGAAAAAATAAATTTCTCTACTTCTCAAGCATAGGTAGTCAAAAATGCAATTAAACATGGAAGGGCACACGAGAAATTATAAAAATATTCAACAGAAGCTCATAAATGCAAGCATATCTAGAGACAATCCGAGAATAGACTGGGATCGAAAAAATAAATTCATTAATTTGTTTGGTTATGTTTTTTGATACGACTGTCCTTCAAATCCTAACCGATGTGTTCGTAAACACTGAACCCGGTCCGAGACCCGAGTAGATCCCGTCATGTGACTCGATGGATCGAGTTAGTAACCCTGAGTAAGTTTCCGAAACGCCTAAAGAAAGATGCTTTCAAATTTTGAATCAAGAATTATTCTCGATCGTAGCGTTGACAGAGCACATAGCGTGTAGTGATTTCCTTTTTATCCCCTGGTGTTTTCTGTCTTTCCCGGTTGGTGAGTATGATATAATTGCTTGCTGACAATTACTTAATATTTCTCTTACTTATTCTTATTGAGTTTTTGATTTTCCATCTCGATAATTTCACTTTCGCATCATTGTTTATAGTTCTTTTTTTCACCTAATTTTTTTTTGACATTTCCTTATCTCTCGGACATTTTTTAAGTACGTTTTATCAGCTGTCTGTGTACTGGTGAACACAAAATGAATATATATAATATATATATATAGATAGTCCCGGGGTGGGGTCCACCCGGGTCTATGATTTACTATCTCCACTCCACGATCTCAACAAGCGTGAACCGCTTTTTGAATCATTCTTCGAATAATAGACTTGATCTGTTCAGTATTAAAGATGATATCAAGAACATAACTAATGATGCTACTAACTAACTAATATTTTCTGTTGATGGGATGATATAGGTACATCCTAGACTCCCCAGCTCCAGGGATCATCCTACAATACAATAGACCAAGAAGCTACGATTGAGTAACACACTGATTTTGGAAAAAAATAGAGAATTTTATTTAAAAAAATAACAATGAGTTCACCTCCAAAAAACAGAGGAAAAGCACTGTCCTGATAACTCAATGGAGGAAGACGATGATGTAAATTTTTCAGATGAAGAGGGTACAAGAGTGGATGGAATTTAATATTCCACCACCTATAAAACCTGTCTGTTCTTTCGATCCTACGGGGCTCGCTTAATCATAACGAAAATTGTAAATAATTTTTTCAAAGTTCTGCAGATGAACAGACCCTGGTCCATTCCATAAAGTAATGTTTTATTTTAATCTATTCTAATTGAAATATTTCTTCTTGTGATGTGATTCAAGCGAAGTTTGTTTGATATTTCAGTGTTTTAAATGTCATAAGTGGCAAAAGTAATGTAATGGATTCGATGTTGTTTTATTTGGTTATCGAGCTACAAAATCCGTTGCAAAAAGTTTCTGTTTTACTCCACAATTCTGAAAATTATCAAAATGTTCAGTCTGCAACGGTTGCAGTCCATTTCGCCCAATTATTGATAAGGTAAAGTATTGCATAGAATTGTTATTCAATTTATTTATCAATAAATTTAATTAAAGGAGGGTGATGAATATGAAATTATTCCTGGAAGCGAATTTGTCGTATCTAGAACTGCTATGAAAGATAATTCGTCGTATTATACATTGAATGGTTCAAGAGTACATTTTAAAGAAGTGGGTGTCCTGTTGAAGAAGCATGGGATTGATCTTGATCATAATAGATTTCTCATCTTACAGTAAGTTATTATGCTGTTGATCTATTTATAACAATTCTGGAACATACTAACAACAATGCAGGACTTCTAAAAGTATATGATTTTAGGGTGAGTAGAAAATAGCTATGATAAATGTAAAGGTGATAATCAAGGAGAACCTGGGATGTTGGAATATTTAAAGATATAATTGGCACTTCTCGATATATTAAACCCTTAGAACAGTTGAATGAAGAGTAGAAACATATCTGATGCGATATCAGAAAAAGTGAATCGATTAAGACTTGTTGAGGAAGAGCTAGAAAAACTACAAAAACCTATGGAAGAAGCTGTCGGTTATTTGAAAGCAAAAACACTGTAAACTTCCTGCAAGAATATTATACCAGAAAAATGTGTATGTATACTTTTTTCAGCAATTGGAAATCTCATTTTTCAAAGAAATAATTTGAATTATTTATTACTCAGAAATGTAAATTATTGATTGAGGATCAACATTATTTCCAGTTTTGATTTGGAAGAAGAATTAGAAGCATCAAA
>CM024239.1:66353375-66388743 GCA_013421045.1 Propylea japonica
AACATCGTAGTTGGCTTTGGATTATTCTCATTTTGCCGCTTCCTATGCAACCACAGAATTTTGTGATCATGCTGGGCTCCGATTAGTTAGATAGAGTATTCTGAAGCGGCAAAGTAATCCAAAGCCAACTGCACTGTTAAAATAATTTATAAAGACCCTGTATTCATGTTAATTTTCGCCATAACTGGTATGAAAATATTTCATTATACCAAAATATAGATATATTGTCACTGATAATTTCAAAATAATCATATTTTTGAGAAGTACTCATGACACTGGAGTTGACAAGGGGTCTGCTAACTTCAGTGTCATGAGTACTTCTCAAAAATATGTTGCATTTTGAAATTATCAGTGACAATAATTCTATATTTTGGTATAAAGGGATGGTATACAACCCATATTCAACATAGTTTCTAACTAGGAACCTACAATCACGAAAAACTATTAAAATTAATACAAATAAATGGATTTTTTCATTTTTCCCCTTTGAACCCACGAAAATGTACGGCATATGAAAAAATATCATCTTCGCATAAAATGCTTTCAAAATAAATTTATTTCATGTTGTGTCAAATCACCCCCTGGACTGCGGAAAGAAAGGGAATTGCAACCCTAGATTTTTTTCCCTTGTCGCATGATTTTTGTATGGCATTGCGGATAATGGATTAGAAGCAGTATTGAAATAGTATGACAAAGATGCCGTACAAATCAAAATGACCAAATTTACCCTGGTAATTGTCGGAAAATAAAAAAAATTCAACCTTGTGCTCCTCATTTTTTTACGCGGCGCTATGCGTTTTTCTTATTATTTTTCACGGATCTATCGATGGTACGAATGCCGTACAAAAATATGTACCCAAAATGTACCCACTCTACCTGTACTTTCGAATTCTCACCTGCACTCAGTTGGACAGCTTACAAGTGACGGCATAGTGCTGAATCTTATTATTTATGCTCTTAATCGTTTTAGATAGGTCACCTGGTGGTTCAAATGACCCATAATTTTTTCAACACGGGGCCTGTAGTCCTATGAGTATAAATTGCCAAATTCTTCGAAAAAAGAAGGAGTTAGAGCCTTGCGGTAGACGGCATAATAAGTTTCTTCAAAGAAGATGACTGCAATGTGCCATTCACGTTTCTCTATCTCATAAGGTTGAAAAGTTTTAGTTCATTCACCAATTCTGGTCACCCTGTACAAATATGATTCATACATCGACCCATTTTCGGTAACAAATGGAGTGTAGCAAAATAAATCAAAGGATATTCGAACGAAACAGACCCTGTCGAAAGCTAAATACAAATTCAAGGAAAGAAATAAACCCAATTGAGGGACTCAGTGTTAAAGTGCCCAATTTCTGATCGCACGGATAATTCTCTACTTTATCGGCTCGTGAATCTTTATGCAAGGCATTCTCCGATAATGAGGCGTGATTTCCATTCGTATTTTTATCTTTTTCCAGCTCAACCCAACCAGATTTCATGGTCTCGTTTCACTTCCTCCTCATTTTCGTTTTCCGTTTCGGGGGAATTCTTTAAACTTAACCTTAATTTTCTGGTTCATTTATCGTCATTTATTTCGGTGTTGGGAGTGAAAATATTTATACGGCAGATCGTGCAGATGAATAACAAGAAAAGTGGATGAAAATGAATGAAATCAGTCTTTGTTTTCAGAAAGGAGAAACGGAATTGTATGTTTATTCCAGAGTAAAGGATTTTCAATTAAGAGGTGTTATTTTGATATTCAAAAAAATGTCATTTTTCAATATAAATGATCGGATGTCTATTTCATTATAAAGAAAGAAGAAGCTATGCTGTTAATAGTCGAAAACAACATCAGGCAAATGACCACTACGACCACCCTTACAGGACACTATCCTTTTAATGAAATTTTCCATAACCAAATCGCAGGTGGCTGCCCTATGTCCTCGATAGCCTCACGAATTCCATCTTGGAGATCTTGAATCGACGCTGGGCTATTTTCGTAGACCTTCTCTTTCACGTGGCTCCAAAGGAAGAAGTCGCAAGGTGTTAAATCACAAGATCTTGGTGGCCAATTGTGATCACCTCTTCGAGAGATAACACGGTCCGGAAACCTTTCCCGCAAAAGATCAATAGTTTCGTTGATTGTGTGGCACATAGCGCCGTCTTGTTGAAAGTAAACGTTGTCCAGATCAATACTATCCAATTTTGGCCATAAAAATCATTAATTAATTGAAGAACGACGAGGAATAGACAAACCTGGGTTTTCTTCAATATTCGCGGCTGTTCTTGAGCGACGTGCACGGGTTTTATTCTTCACATCACTAACTTGTTTCAACAGCTCGAGTCTTTCCACCAATTTCTTCATTGCGGTCCGACAAGATGCTTCACGACGACCCAAAAATGTTCGAGTTTACGAACAGTCTCTACCTAATTTTCAACCATTTTCATTGTGAGTTTCACTAATTTCAATGCGTTCTTGAAGCGTGTATCGTTCTATTTGCATTAATGGCATAGTTTCTACTTGTCAAATGTCAGAAACTTCAAACGTGACATCCGCCAAAATAACGGGCTATTTAAAAAAATACCTTTTATTGGGAAACCCTTTAGTTTCAAATATAAAGTAGCAATAATTCATTTGAACCACCAGGTGACCTATCTAGAACGTTATAAGAGCATAAAATAATAAGATTCAGCACTATGCCGTCACTTGTAAGCTGTCCAACTGAGTGCAGGTGAGTATTCGAAACTACAGGTAGAGTGGGTACATTTTGGTCACATATTTTTGTACGGCATTCTTACCATCGATAGATCCGTGAAAAATAATGAGAAAACGCGTAGCGCCGTAAAAAAAATGTGGAGCCAAAAAGTCAATTTTTTTTTATTTTCCGACAATTACCAGGGCAAATTTGGTCATTTGATTTTGTACGGCAATCTGTGTCTTACTATTTTAATACTGCTTCTAATTCATTATTCCGCAACGCCATACAAAAATCTCGCGACAAGGGGAAAAAATTTAGAGTTGCAATCCCCTCTCTTTCCGTAGTCCAGGGGGTGATATGACACAACATGAAATAAATTTATTTATTTTCAACCCCTAATAGGTAATTAAGTTATGAGATCGAAAAGAATTGTGTGAGTAACATCTACTACGTGCTTCATATTATGTTTACTTGTATGACTCAGTGTTTTTAAAAAGCCGTAAAAAAATCAAAAACTGTCAACTCGTCATCGCCATCCAAAAGCTGTATCTTGGAAGGGGGCTCGATTTCGAAAAAAAATTATATGAACTACCCCTGCTTATTTTCATCGAGGAATCATCTCCCAAAGTAGATACCTCGCATTTGTTTATAGACACCCTGTATATCCGACCAATTACGAGATAACCCATTCATTCAGACCTCATTTAGACCACTATTTCTTATCTGATCGCTTCTGTTGGACCAATTTTCTCTCTCATCTCAGTAGCGGCGTCCCCCTTTTTAATTTCCATTTCAACTATCTGCCGAAAAAAAAAATTCAATCAAGATCAACCTCGTCCGTCCACAGATCACGTTGCCTATGCTCGAAAAAGCCGACATGTGGACAATGAGCCTTATGCGGTACTTGGCGCATATGGGGAGATTAGACGATAAAGTTCACTTTATGTAGAAGGGTGATCCCGCACAGATTACATAGTTTGCAGTTTGGATTTACAACCTCCATATATTATAACACATCGGCTTCGAGTTCGATAGCTGCCGGATTTCCCGGATTTGTCTAGGTTAGGGTTTCCTTGTGACGCTTCAGATGTTTTGAGAGTTTTGTTTTTTGGAGTGGTTGCATTTTTTATTCGTTCATTAATCAAGCGACACATAGGATGAAAGGTACAGTTGTCGACACCCTGATAGTGATTCATACTGTGCACATATATACCGATGTAATAAACTTTTGGTGCTATCTAAGTCTTTTTCATCTGTCTCTACCTATTTCAGAATGTTTTTTTGTAAAACTGCCATTAAAAGTGACACTTTTAATGACAGCAAACAATGTTAATTGTTTACGTGGAAGCGTGTTAAAAATATTTTTTACACGCTTCCACGTCACTTTTGACACTCATATCATTTTGAAGTTTTTTGTCATTACAAATTCGCCCATTTCATTATTAAAATAGGGCAGTTGTACAAAAAACATTGTATGGTATTTGTGTTGAAAATGATTTCATTTTGTTCGTGAAATTGTTCAATTCGCTCCGCTCATTTCATAAAATTTTTCACTCACAAAATGAAACGTCATTTTTAACATTCATATCATGAATAGCTAATTTCTTTTGTGTCAAGTTAAATTTCCTCAGGTTATCATTCTGAAAACGGCATCGTTAGATATTTGGCGTGAGATTTTGTAGTAGTGTCAATAAGTGTATATGTAAGAGTGTACTTGAGGATAGCGCCTGCATACAATTGCGCATATTTTCCGATTTTTTTATGTTTCATGTTCGTAAGAAGCTTTCTATTGTTTGGAAGGTGCCAAGGAATATTTGATTAATATAAGTCGACCTTTCAATGATGAATATTAAGTTTAAACCATATGTCAATAACTGTGTCAGTAATATTACATCGAACAGTGATTGACATAGACTTTAACCTAAATATATAAATCATTGAAGGGTTAACTAACACCAATTAAATATTCCTTGGAAACTTCCAACCAATAGGAGAAAACTTCTAACGAATATGAAATAGAACAAAATCGGAAAAAATACGCAATTATGTGCAGTCGCTATCCTTAAGTAAACTTATACACTTATTGACACTACTGCAGAATCTCGCGCCAAATATCTAACGATGCCGTTTTCAGAATGATAACCTAAGGAGCCAAATAGAAATAAAACATTCTGAAAAATCGGTATATAGGTGGAGAACACTAATACTTTATTTTATTTTTTTTTATTAGGAATAAAATTGTCTAAACCTTCTTATTTCTTTATAATTTTTAGTATGAAAGTCTCAATGACCAATATAATGAGAATATATGAGTGAGAGAAACCATGATGATATCTAAGCTAAAATTGATGCAAAAGTGAGATGAAATTATGTCAATGAGTATCAAACTGGGGTCTATTACTATAGAAGTGTGTCAATGACTATCAAATATCTAATTTCGACGAAATTGGTGTCTCCTCGAATATTTAAAATAACAACATTCAACTATAGTTCGTATAATAACCATGGTGTTACAGTAAAATAAGGAACCAATTCGATACTGAAAGTATCCATGCCCTTAGGGTGTCAATCACTATAGCTTCTACCCTAAGTGTAAATTTTCATACTGCATAATTGTGGTGGAATATGCTCAGTTCCGATGACATTAACTCAAACAATTTGTATTGTAATCAACTTTTCACAGCTTTTGTTGGGATTGGCAATAGATTATTGATTATGAAACTTCTTGAAAACTTTAGAATTCTATGGAAGGGTTAAGATTCTAATATGAATATTTATTCTTTTGAATTAAGAGCTAACAAAATACAGTCCCTAGCTGAGGTTGGTGCAAACGGGGTACCATACTATTCTGGCGTATGATACCAGAGCACAGGGAAAACCTCAGTAGAAAAAATCTTGTCTCGCCGTTTTTACAAAATCGAAACTTAAAACTATTCGAACAAATACCTTGAATATTTAGATACAAAATACTTAATTCATGCTCTTGGGTCAGGAGGGTGTTTTAAACCAGTTCTGGCATTCCAAGTGATGATTTTTCGATTCTCCTGTTCTTCTAAGCCCGCTACAGGACCCTGTTGAAGGGTAATCATCTCCCATTGATTTGAATAGTGGTATTTCATCCCAAATTTCGAATTCAGTATCGGAATAATGATAATATCGTTTGACAAACTTATATCAATTATACTAATTATTATAGGAATATCAAATGAATTCGAATTAAATGTTTTCGAGTTCGTAAGTTCATTTCCTCAATATAAGAAAGTGCGCAGAAGCTTTAGACTAAATTTCAGAGCTTTTCTATAATTTTAATCAACAGAATCATCTCAAATTCCCAAGGAGTCCCATTCAAACATCAAATCAAGCTCTAATTGGCGACCATATCAAAGGACAATAAGCCCAATATCGACAACAATAGAAACTACAGTCGAAATCTGTTTTAATATTCGACATTCCCGTGACTTTTGTGTCACCATTAACGACTGTCAACCGTTTTTGACGCTGGCGAAGCCGATGGTCGCCGTCATTCGTTTCCCGCATCTTTTTCAGATTTTTTTCCCATAAAAGTCGTCATCCGGGCGGATAGCACGATTTTTCCGTACAATTGATCCGATATTGTTGTGTTCATTAGGTGTAATTTGATGGTTTGTATTCATTTGTACAGTCCGAGGCAATTGAGGAAATGATATATGAGTGCCTGTCACAGGGATGCGCTGGGCTGGAAATAGAACGACTTTTTTTGTTCGAATGGTAGAAATTCATTGATGATGTCGATTGCAGCGGGTGATAGGAGTTGGTAGAATTTTTTTGGATCTGTATAGGGGATGGATACTTCTTCATATCGTGTGTTTACAACTCACTAGTGAAAGGGACTAAGTCAAAATTTATTTCTAATTGCACTGACTCGCCAATTTTTTTCGAAGATTCATATATTCAGGACATTTGCAATTATTTAGTTGAATATGGTCTGCAGAAAGCACAAAAACGTATTTTTAATAATACAGATTGCTCTAGTTCATTGTAACTACCTATATAGTCCGTTCACGAAAGGTTGAGCAGTCGGTTGGCCATGATAATTTGACATATTCCACTTTGTATATTAAAATTATAGGTTATGATGTTTATTTTCTTGTCAGATTGATACGCAATGTTGTCAATATTGCATAGAGTTCTCTGATAACTCGCGCTCGTCGGACGATGCCGGGTACATTCGGCAACATTGAATTTATTTTACGATATGACAGCAAATACTGCCAATTTCAGATAAATAAAAAAACGCCTACTATGTGCTCCACCTTTCGTGAACGGAGTATACCTAACACGTGAAATAATATTATAACTTTAGATCAATAAAGAACATAGATAGCCCCGAAGCGCGATATTACTGGAATGAATTTGAGAACCAGATATAAGAAGCAAATGATAGAAAGTTGAATATAAACAGAAGGCAGGGTCGTACTGAAACGAAATAAATATAACTGAAATCAATAGGAATATTTTTGGGGAATAAATCGCTTTCATCTTATATGTACGCAACTCAGAAATTTTGCTGTTTGAAAAAATCATGTTTTTCACATGTGCTGCAATTACTGAGTATTTCGGAAATTTTCTGAAGTAAATAAACTTCAATATCACTGCAATGTACAGGGTGGGCATATTTCGATGTTTTAGCACTACAACTTTTAAACCAGAGGAGAGGACAAAATCTGATACCCACTTCTCGATCTCTTTTTCTGAGAAACTAACAAGAGTACTATTCATTTTTGGCTACCTTCTTTTGTTTTCGAGTTATAAGCGCAAATTGGTAAAGTGGCGATATCGAAAACAGTTCATATCTCCGCTAATACTGATGATAGAGCTCTGAAATTTAAACATTATACAGGCACTTTTTCACGTAGAATTCAGTGGCGTGCTAGCCTTTTTTGCACCATTTCTAATTACGAAGCTATGACCCAAAGTTATGTTTTTAAGTGGGAATACTAGATTTTCATGCCATTTTCGAAAAGCTTATTTTTTTCTGATTTCAAAAATATATAACATTGTATGGTTTGTATTAATATGAGTATAGAAAATGATCAGAAACCTATTTTCATCTGAGTCTCAATATTTTCTATGGTTTCAACTGTTGATGAACACAGAAAAATGGAGCTTCCTATAACAAGAGCAGTCTCCTTCCGTCAATTTCATTATTTCTATGCTTTCAACTAATTTCTACAAAATTCGAACAAGGATATATTCCTTAAACTCTCATATTTTAAAATGGATTACGAAATTACGAAAAGATCCACATGATCCTCCTTTTCAACGATATACTTAGGTAAAATGAGATGGAAGCAGGAGAATATTTTTATTGCTCTCCAGAATAACTACGCACAAGTGTCTTTTTCAAATCGCTTTTTTTTCAATTTTCTCTTATAACTCGAAAACAAAAGAAGGTATTTGTCATGAGGATCTTTGTGTGGTTCCAGTTCATCATATATTCTCCGCTATTTGAACATATATTAATTAATTAATTAAATTGCTGATCATATATGTTCAAATAGCGGAGAATATATGATGAACTGGAACCACACAAAGATCCTCATGACGGAACCTGATAACTATAAAAGGAAATTAAGGAATCTACATGTATTTTGTTAGATGAAGTAAATAATTTGGCCAATTGTTTTGTTGGAATAGATCGTATTTGGATTGATTTATTGAGGAAGGAAGTGACATCAGGAAATTTCAAAATCAAATAAATCAACATCTCTATAGATTGACAACTATCAATGTCAATCAGATTACTAATGAGAAAATACACAATTCTGAAGAATTTTAGAGTTTGTCTGAAGAAGGTGTCTGATATAGCCACCGAAACGTTGCAATGTCCTTTTAATTTGTTTCATTTTTCAGTTTTACTGTTAGGCAACAATTTTTTCAGGAGCACTTTACCTTAATCAAACATTTTTTAATTCTTTATGTTTCAGAGACTGGGAGTGAAAACCTATAAAGTTTCTAAGAAATGCAGAATCCTCCCAGAATATATTTCAATCGATATCTTCATTTTCATCCCAATCGAAATAGAGAACTTGTTGAATTGTCAGATAAAATCTGTCAATTGACAGATTGAAAAGTGCCAATTGATAGATTCGAAAGTTTAACTTGACAGGTTAAATGACAGATTGTAAAAAGTAAATTAGCTGATTAAATTCGTCAGAATTCAAATTCATTGTAGCAGCACTTATACGTTGTCGTAAAATACATGATGTTTTTAGTGTAATGCAGGTTCATCACTATCATATAAATCGAATTATTTCGATCACATAGACCTCATCAGATTGAAATGATTTCATTGAAATTTCTTATGGCACATAATGTCAAGCGGAAAATGTATGTAGGTATATTATTGGGGTGAGGGTAAAACGTGGCATACAGCCAGGTCCCCATCAGTCCTGAGACCGCGTTCCGGTTCAGCATAGGCCATTAGTTGATGACGGTGTACCCACAATTCCGTCTCCTATTTCCGTTTAGCCTTCGCAGGGAGCGGAACATTGGAATTTCCACTCTTCATTTGGAATACTTTCGCTTATATAGGTTTTATTCCTGAAGTTTTTTTCGCAAATAAATAATTTTCAACCTGATGAAGATTGATCCAATTTGAACACCACTGAGAATCAATCGAATGATTGGTTATAATCAAATCAATAATTCGAGAAAAAAACCGACTTGGGTAGAGGAGCGTGTTTTGATTTAGGTACACAAAGTAGAAGCTAAGCATTCAGGAAGTTATGTACTGGGACTGTAACGTACAAAGTACCTAAGGTGGATGATCATCTTCTTTGATACATGAAGGGTTTTCCAATAAGAGGTATTATTTTCGTATTCAAAGAAAAATGCCATTTTTCAATATGAGTCCTTAATGAATACAACGACACCAGAATCTGATCGATATCTGCTGGTCACCGAAATTCAAATATTTACCGAAAATAACATCAGGCAAAAGACACGCACGCTTACAGGACCATATCCTCTTAATGAAACTTTCCATAACCGAATCGCAAAGTGGCTGCCCTATGTCCTCGATAGCCTCACGAATTCCATCTTTGAGGTCTTGAATCGACGCTGGGCTTTTATCATAGACCTTCTCTTTCACGTGGCCCAAAAGGAAAAAGTCGCAAGGTGTTAAATCACAAGATCTCGGTGGCCAATTGTGATAACCTCTTCAAAATAAAACACAATCCGGAAACTTTTCCCGCAAAAGATCAATGGTTTCGTTGCTTGTGTGGCACGTAGCGCCGTTTTGTTGAAAGTAAAAGTTGTCCAGATCAATAATATCCAATTTCGGCCATAAAATATCATTAATCACCTCTCGATAGCGCAATTCGTTCACTGTAACTGTTGTTCCAGCCTCATTTACGAAAAAGTAAGTTCCAATGACTCCGCTGGATCATAAACCGCACCAAACAGTCACACGTTGAGGATAGAAAGGCTTTTCAACAATAACTCTTGGGTTTTCCGAGCCCCAGATGCGACAATTTTGCTTGTTGAAGAAGCCACCGAGGTGGAAATGAGCCTCTTCACTCAATATGATTTTTCGATGGAATTCCGGATCATTTTCATGCATTTCAACGACCATCCAGCAGAGACACGACGTTGTTGAGTTATAATAATAATAATAATAATAATAAGTTCTTGTGTTAACTGAACTTTATAAGCCTTGAGACTCAATATCTATGCAAAATACGGTGTAATGACGTTTGTGGAATGCGTTATTCCAAAGAACGACGAGGAATGGACAAACCTGGGTTTTTTCAACACTTTTCGCTACACCATCAATATTCTCGGTTGTTCTTGAGCGACGTGCACGGGTTTTATTCGTCGAAGGTTATATCGTTCCAAAAAATGATACAGCTCAGTAGTTTTATCGGCACAAGGAACCAGAACAAAAACTTATTATTCTTTCAGCGACGTTTATAAAAATACAATCAGTCGAGCACTCAGAGAGAATCAAAAGGAATACAAACGTCAAAAAATAATAAAAAATAACAATGGTGAATACATATACGTATATATATAATATAATAATATATAATATATATTATATAATTTTATATTTAATTGTAATATTTTTATATAGTGTGAGTCTTTGAATATGTCCTTATTGTTCATTTTAACTTGGACTTTTTATAGATATTTATTTTGTATCTTTATGACGTATATGTATTCACCATTGTTATTTTTTATTATTTTTTGACGTTTGTATTCCTTTTGATTCTCTCTGAGTGCTCGACTGATTGTATTTTTATATATTTTTGTAGCCTGAAGAAGGAAATAAAATTTCCGAAACGTCGCTGAAAGAATAATAAGTTTTTGTTCTGGTTCCTTGTGCCGATAAAACTACTGCACGGGTTTTATTCTTCACATCATTAACTTGCCCCAACAGCTCGAATTTTACCACCAATTTCTTTATTGCGTTCCAACAAGGTGCTTCACGACGGCCCAAAAATGTTCGAGTTTCATGAACCGTCTTTGCCAAATTTTCTCCATTTTTATAGTAAATTTCAATAATTTCAATGCGTTCTTGAAGCGTGTATCGTTCCATTTTTATTAATGGCGTAGTTTCTACTTGTCAAATGTCAAAAACAGACAGCTTCAAACGTGACATCTACCGAAATAGCAGGCTATTCAAAATAACACCTCTTATTGGAAAACGCTTTACTTCGTCTAGCTTATCATGATTTCATAGGTTTTGGAGTAAATCGACATGAAATTCAAATGTCAAATGTTCTGAGCACTGATGGTACAATGCACGTGATGACAATATGAAAAAGAAGCTATGGTTCGGGCCTAGGTCGACTTGATGACTAGTTCCTTGTTATTGTTTTTTTATGCATGAGTATTAAACTGTGGTGATTATGTTATGTTGGATTTTGCTCAAGAAGCCAGGTTATTTTTTATATTCACTGATCATCAGAGGCAATATGACCACCACGGTGATGCTAGCATAGGTTCTGTCATACAAAGAGTATGTCATGAACAAATTCAGAATGTCAATTTCTGAGCTGTTTGGGCTCCTTCACCTGAAATGCTTAGTTTTCAAGATGATGACAATTTACATCGGAATAATTGTTTTGTAGCTTGTAACTCCTAATAATAAAGTTATAAGATCTGAAAAAATTATGTGAGTAACATCTACTTAGTGCTTCAAATTATGTATAGTTTCATGACTCAGTGTTTTTAAGAAGCCGTACAAAAATTTCAAAACTGTCAACTCGTCATCGCCTTCCAAAAGCTGTATCTTGGAAGGGAAGTCGATTTCGAAAAAAAATTATATAAACTACCCTTGCCTATTTTCATCGAGAAATCATCTCCCAAAGTCCCTCCCATTTGTTTACAGATACCCTGTATAAATGTGATTAAGCGTGTCGACAACCTTCCTCTAAAGAACGATAAATAGAAGAATAAAGACAAGACTAAACTTTCGTAAGATGTATTTTTACCAGCAGCGCTCCAGAACCTCAATAAGTCATAAGTGAGGCGAATAATGAAAATTTCATATCTCTCTTTCCTACATCAAAAATGCTACCAAGACTACACAATGTCAGCTCCACTAAGCATGGAAAAGTCTGGAACATACCCCGGACAATTTTTCTTTCTAATTACCCTAATGCATCCGTTCCTTCGAACCTGTGCACTCGACTGGAGAGCTAATAGAAAAGCTTCAATATTATGGCAATGTCGGAAATGTCGCCACATTACAGGTAGACATTTTCCTTTATCCACGAGGACAAACATCAATCCATTTTCGAGTTTACCGCTCGCAGTAGCATATCAAAAGGACTCCACATACACGACATGGTCTATTTTCAATTTCCCACATGCCCGGATAAGGGAGGGAAGGAGTATCTGATCCACTACCAAATTAACTGGTCGACTCCATCAGGTTCGGATTGGAGTAAGTAGGATAGAATATACAGGGGTTTCCTTTTAGCTTGGCATATTAGAAGTACAGTAGAAGTCCGATAATCCGGCATTTTCGGGACCAGCTCGGTGCCGGACTATCAGAAATTCCGGACTATCGCACGGTGCCCTTCTTGTAGAGTTTGCAGTAAAACATACGCTTCAATTTTCAATAGAAAACATCATAATTACTAGTAGAATCAGACGTTACCTTTCTTCAAAGTAAAAGTTTCATTTTCAGTAAATTTTCATATTGCATATAACAAATATTATCCAAATTCATAAACTGTTTTTTCTTCCAAATTGAAGATAGAGAAAAGGTCCAAATTCGAATAATTTCATATGAAATAATTATCAAAATAATCCCAGAAAGAAAATCATATCGAGCATGTTTATCGTTTGCTTCCAATAGGTGGTAATCAGTTTCGGAAATCCTGAAAACGAAATTTAACATTAATATATTAACAATTCGAATTATGAACTGAAATGAATCAATTTTGTTGGAGAATATAGTAGAGAACTAATTAATGATATAATTTATTGTATGTTAGTTAAGAATTTGGTATTTTCATTAGGACAAGTGTATTTTTGATTTCTATAGTAAGATGTTAGGAAATTGTAATTATTAGTTAGTGTTAGGTTTCAATAAAAATCACAATCCTTGATTGAATAATTCAGACGAAATAGAAAGAATGCTGCGAATCATGGAAAATGTGATGATACAGATATTTTGAAGAAACAAGAAAGAAAATTTATAGGTACGTTACTAGGGAAGTTAAAAAGAAACAAATTGAGAATCGACAGAAATTTTAAGAATAGGGAAATCTGAAAAAAAAATTTAGTTAATTTAAAGAAAATCATATTCGAAGATAACCAGAATAACAAAAATTATTTATACAGGATTACAGGGATTGTGAAGAAAATCATCAAGAAATAGATTAGTTAATTTTAAGGTTAGGACATAGAGTTAGAATGGTAGGATTGTTTTTTTCTTTTTTTTGATTTTTGTGAATTCAATTCAGTTGAAAACCTTCATTATTTTGAAGAAACAAAATTCATTAAATTGAAATAGTTACTCTCAAACAGAATCAACCCTGAGAAGTCTGAATAAAATTATAATATTTTCAAAATTAGCCAAGGTAAATTGTTAGATCATGTCATTTGGCGCCCAATTCAAAATTAATAATTAATTATAATTACACGATACCATACCAGTAGGTACATACATACATGAATCGTAATTATTATAAGAACAATTACGTTAATAATTAAGCTACGAATACAAAGTGAGAAGCTTCGCAGGTTCATTATCGAAGGATAGAGAGTGATTAAAAGTTGAGTCCCAATACTTTACAAAATTTTCTTTGAATCTTGATTTATGTTACAGGCATTCAAGATTCAAAGTTCCGTTCATTTGCAATTCCCTCATAAATTTAGCCATTTTGGTTATAAGTAACCATGGATATATAAAAACGGAGCCACACTCACAATAGGAAAAAATCTTTCACATTTTGCTTTCCGCGACTGTACTGTAATAGTATATAACATTACTAGCAAGGTAAGAGGGTTTTTACTGGCGAATGGAGGATATAATTGACGAGCCGCAGGCGAGTCAGTTACCCCCTTGAGCCAGTAAAACCCGTAACCTTGCGTGTATTGTTTTATATTTTATTTGTTTCTGATTTGTAATAAGGTTAGATAAATTCCAAAAAAATCTCAATAATTCGTCGCAAATGTCGTAAACTATTTATGATTTTTTATGACATCGGAAAATTATGACAACTGTCAGTGGCTTTACGAGAGGGAAGTCCTTCGAAATAATTTGCTCATTTCTGACGAAAAAGGCCAGATCCAAATGAAACAAGGTATGAATATCGTTTTTAATACTTTTATAACGTTTATTACTGGAAATATTCGTTCCAGGAACGATGGTATTGGAAGGATGAATGAAATTAGAAGCAAGTAAGTACGTGAGTTTATAGGTCAAAAAACCTCTAGGATATTTGCAATTTTGAAATGGAAAACAAATAGATACGAATAAAACAAGGCACGAATATCGTTTTTGAATAGTTTGAGAACGTTTATTGAGAAATACATTTGTATACATGTAAATAATGCTACTAACTTGTAAAAATTTCACAAGTCAACTGTCAGTTTTACAAGTTAGTGACTTGGTAAAATAAATTTTCTTGATTAATATTGTGTTTTTGGAAACTGACGTTTACAAATGAGAAACAAATAAAACATATTTCACCCAGAATTGAAAAAGTAACGAATATCTTTTCTTGACTTTTTATTTGATTTTAAGGCATCATTTTGGAGGAAATCAGTATTTTTACAATTTGCCGAATTCATGCCCAATTATCGGGCATTCCGGACTATTGAATGCCGGATTAATGACTTTTCCTGTATTTGGAAAACTAGTCAATATTTCGTTCTGAAATTTCAGATGTAGCTTTGGAGATGAAGGAAATATACGCCTAAGTTCTGCAAGTTATGCAGAAATTCTTAAAATTTCTGACATCTGCATTGCCAGTTTGGAAATGCAATATCTCGATTATTTTTTATGTGAACAAAACCAAACTCAACAGTCTCATAGTAGAGAGTCCCAGCTTTCATGTGGTACATTCGTAATCCTGATACATTGCAATGTTTTACCAAGATTTTTCTCCAAAAGTGTGGAACTTAAAATTGGAATATTTCGAGATTTTCAAATAGCAACCCAATATTTGGTTTATCCACTCCATTAAACTAATTTCTATGTGTAATGGTAGTTATAACACAACCGTAGACATGTCTATGAACTGAAAAGCGAGTGTTATAACACCCGCTAATAAAAATACCTAGGAAGAATGAAATTGCTTAGAAAAAAAATGAATAAAAAGTAGGAACGATCCGAAAATCTATTTCAGCCCTCAAGATAACGTTCTAGCGATTCAATCCAGATTCATTTTTTGGAAAACGTAAATTTTTGAAGTTGCGAAAGTACTTGATTTGATTAGTTATAGACTCTGATTTGATTCCCGACCACAGAGTACAGAGATTTTACGATTGGACGAAATGTTGTCAACACTTTTGACAACTGTTCAAAATTTTTTAAATGCAGATTAATTCGAATTTTACTGAAGAAGTCGTGGATAAATTATAGTATTCAATTCGCGGTAATGCTCAAAACACACTTGATGAATTACACGCAAAATTCATCTGCGTGTGTTTTGACCTGCATTACCGCTCATTGAATAATATACTATTACAGCATTCGATTCGAAATAGAAAATGAATGGTAATCTCCTCTCACACTTATTTCATATTTCGGATAGTTTTCGAATGAGATGAAAAATACTGAAATTTTTCAGTATTCATAGTTGATCTTACATTTAAATTTTCATTCTGCGATTATACTAAAATATCAACATCTCTCCCTATTCGACCAGCAGAAAATCCTACCACATTCGGCAATCTCGATATGTTCTTTTCGTTACACAATAATGTGTAGCATATCATACCTTAACTAGGTATTGTCTAACCATACACATATATTTTGAGTCCATTCAAATTAACGTTCCCTCTATCTGAATCCATCCTTGTTATCGGCCATTATTTATGGCATATCTTGTATAATAATTACTGTCCATTGACAACAACCGGCGCAGGAGCTGGCACAATAGGATCACAAAAGACCTAATATGTTTGGACATTATATTACTGCCTTCGACTGGGAACTTTCAATTGGATAGTCCATGTCCGTCCACTATAATAAGTGTCGTGCTTGCTGATGGCTACTTTATTCGATAAGCAAACAAAAGGCCAATAACGGCGGTACGATATTCTTATCTTGATGTTTTTTTAGGTTTCATAATTTATGTAATGTTCAGAGATTCACGGTGCAGAATATACAGTCTGTGTATATACCTAATTTTATCGACAAAAACACCCAAAGGACCCCGCACATTTCTTATGGGAATTCGCTCCCGGTGGATTTGGCTGAAAATCTGGTATGATGTTCTACTAATCCTTCTGATCAAATGTCTCCAAAGTCACGAAGCTGAAAAATGCATACTTCTAGATGTTTTTAGCGATTTTTTGTATCCAGTATGGCTTACGTATTACCGTTCACACAGAAATGTTTGAAAATATTTCGTGATTATTGAAAGCAGATTTTGTCAATTCGAAATATTTTCAAATATTTCTGTGTGAACGGTAATACGTAAGCCATACTGGATACAAAAAATCGCTAAAAACTCCTAGAAGTATGCATTTTTCAGCTTCGTGATTGCGGAGCATTTGATCAGAAGGATTAGTAGAACATCATATCAAATTTTCAGTCAAATCCACCGGGAGCCAATTCCCATAAGAAATGCGCGGGGTCCTTTGGAAGTTTACCCCCTTAGTTTTGGAGCAGCCCCCATTTTGAATTTACTTTTTTATTTTCGTTGACCCTTCCAAACAATATCGATTTTATTGGAAAAAAAGGTCCTGCAGATGTGAAAAAAATGTTTTCTGAAAGATGATACTACCACCTTTTATTGAAGTATAACAATATAAAAACATCTGACTTGAAAACGCCATAAAAAAATTCTTCAAAAATGTTTTAGTAAAAATATGTACTGATTTTCTTAGTAAATCCGCAATAGCACAAGAACTGGCATATTGACGTATAATTTTTTTTAAATGATTTAACATGCAAGAATATTAGCTACAAAATAACATTTACATTATTTCTGTAAGTTACATAATTTGAGAGCTTTTGCTGTTCGAACATGATCACTACGCGAGGAAAAGACACAAGACAGGTCGTCATAAAGGCCACTGCCTGTCTACAGAGCAGAGGCGGCCATTTTGAGCAATTTTTATGATTAATGTGTTTGTTTGGTCATTAAAAATGATCGAAAGTACAGTACTGAGGTTTTTCTATTTTATAAATTTTCATAATGGTCATGTTAAAACAGCAATTACTTTCTAAATATGTAACTTCAGAAATTACGTTGGTATCGTTTTGTAGCTAATATCCTTGCGTGTTAGCTCATTGAGAAATTATACTTCAATGTGCTAGTTCTTGTACTATTGCGAATTTACTAAGAAAATCAGTACATTTTTTACTAGAATTTTTTTATAACATTTTTAAGTTATATGTTTTCATATTGTATCACTTTAATAAAAGGCGGTAGTATCATCTTTCAAAAAACATTTTTTCACACCTGTAGGACCTTTATTTCCAAAGAAATCGATATTATTTGGAAGGGTCAACGAAAATAAGAAAGTAAATTCAAAATGTGGGCTACTCCAAAACTAAGGGGATGAACTTTCAAATTTGGGTGTTTTTGTCGATAAAATTAGGTGTATTTGATGCCCTTAAATTATCGCTAATTCATGACCAAACACACTGTATTATTGCCTTCGACTGGGAACTTTCAATTGGATAGTCCATGTCTGTCTACTATAATAAGTGTCGTGCTTGCTGATGGCTACTTTATTCGATAAGCAAACAAAAGGCCAATAACAGCGGTACGATATTCTTATCTTGATATTTCAGTTTTTTTAGGTTTCATAATTTATGTAATGTTCAGAGATTCACGGTGCAGAATATACACTGTGTTTGGTCATGACTCAGCGATAATTTAAGGGCATGAAATATACTGATGGACAAAATTAGCGCACCACCTAAAATTTCGTTAAATTTTAACGATTGATATCTTCCCAATCTTTAGTCGGATTTCAACGTTTTTTTCATTTCAATAGTAGCTCTGTTATTGTCGAATTCCCTCTATTGAACAGAAGTCCAAAAATAAAATCTTCATGTGGTACAAGGCGTGTAGATAATGTCATGTTTTATAGTCAAATTTTAACGCCTTCTGTGGGCAATACCAGATATATGAGGCTTCTAAAAACTATACAGTGATGCAGCCTGATGTTTCCTGAGTATTTTGCATTTTTAAAAAGCAATTTCACTTGTACCCTCCCAGATATATACACATTTTTATAACATCATACATTTTTCTGTTTTTCTTAATTTCTTTTCGTTTATTTTTGTGTTGAAAGTTACTTTTTATTTATTTTTCTTTGGTCGTTGTCTCCGTAGACTTATGGAAAGTAAATAAAACTTTAGAAATTAACACAATTATTAATTTCGAATGAATTTTATGAATTAGAAAAAATATGACAACTGTAAACCCCAGTATCTCTCGACTTTAATATCATTGTCAATATATTGTATAAATTGCAAGATGTTATAAAAATGTGAATATCTCTGGAAAGGTACAAGTGAAATTGCTTTTCAAAAAAGCAAAATACTCAGGAAACATCAGGCTGCATCACTGTATAGTTTTTAGAAGCCTCACATATCTGGTATTGCCCACAGAAGGCGTTAAACTGTAATGAAAAAAACCCGAAAATTTAAACGCCCTGTACAGCATGATGCATTACTTTTTTTGAACATCTCATTGTAGTATGATATTCGCCAATAAAAGAGCTACAACTAAAAAAAACATTCAAATCGGACAAATGGTTGCGAAGATATTCATGGCTAATGCATAAAATACAAGAAATGATAAAAAGTTGAATATCTCTGGACGACTTCGAAATAAATTGGTTTTAAAAAAAAAACTCAAGAGATACTAGGCTACAAAGCTTTATTGTTCTTATTTGCCTCAGCAACCTGGCATTGCCCACAGAAGACGTTAAAATTTGATTATAAAACATGACATTATTTAAACGCCCTGTACAACATGAAGATTTTATTTTTGGGACTTCTGTTCAATGAAGGGAATTCGACAATAACAGAGCTACTATTGAAAGAAAAAAACGTTGAAATCCGACTCAAGATTGGGAAGATATCATTTGTTAAAACTTAACGAAATTTAAGGTGGTGCGCTAATTTTGTCCATCAGTATATATATAATTTTATCGACAAAAACACCCAAATTTGGAAGTTCACCCCTATAGTTTTGGAGCAGCCCCCATTTTAAATTTCAAATAATATCGATTTCTTTGGACATAAAGGTAATACAGATGTGGAAAAAATGTATTTTGAAAGATGATACTACCACCTTTTATTGAAGTATAACAATGTGGAAACATTTAACTTGAAAACGCCATAAAAAAATTCTTCAAAAAAGTTTTAGTAAAAATATTTACTGATTTCCTTAGTAAATCCGCAATAGTACAAGAACTAGCACATTGACGTATAATTTTTTTTAATGATTTAACACGCAAGAATATTAGCTACAAAAGAACATTTACATCATTTCTGTAAGTTTACATAATTTGAGAGTTATTGCTGTTCGAACATGATCACTACGCGAGGAAAAGACACAAGACAGGTCGCCATAAAGGCCACTGCCTGTCTACAGAGCAGAGGCGGCCATTTTGAGCAATTTTTATGATTAATTTTTTGTTTGGTCATTAAAAATTATCGAAAGTACAGTACTGAGGTTTTTTCTATTTATAAATTTTCATAATGGTCATGTTCAAACAGCAATTACTTTCTAAATATGTAACTTACAGAAATTATGTTGGTATCGTTTTGTAGCTAATATCCTTGCATGTTAGCTCATTGAGAGAAAAATATACTTCAATGTGCTAGTTCTTGTACTATTGCGAATTTACTAAGAAAATCAGTACATTTTTTTACTAGAATTTTTTTGTAAAAGTTATACATTATGTGCCGCGTCGTTGCTTGTATTTCATACACGGCCCGGCGAAAGTGAAAAAAACCGTTACGAGAACGTTAACTGCTGCACTGCATCTTTTCGCCTACAGCTCGGTAAAGTTAAGTTTTACAGAAATACTGTTTCGACAAAGAATGTAGATAATTTTGTGACAAACAACTTTCTCATTCATATTACTGCAAAAAAATTATTTATTTTTTACGAAAATGCCAAATAAACACTTTTTTGCTAATTTACCTCCACCTACTTTTTGTATTTCAAGACTGACGACTTCGCTCCAATGGGATAAAATGTAGATAACAATGTCCTCTATATTTTTATTCGATAAACTTTTCTCTAAAACTCATAGATTTTGGGAAAAACGCATTCGAAAATGTTTTTGGATTTTCTCAAAACTAGGGGATCACTTCGGAAATCTATCGATTCATGAAATCAAAGGACCCCGCACATTTTGTATGAGAATTGGTTCCCGGTGGATTTGGCTGAAAATTTGATATGATGTTCTACTAATCCTTCTGATCAAATGTCTCTACAGTCACGAAGCTGAAAAATGCATACTTCTAGGAGTTTTCAGCGATTTTTTGTATCCATTATGGCTTACGTATTACCGTTCACACAGAAATGTTTGAGAATATTTCGTGATTATTGAAAGCAGATTCTGTCAATTAGAAATATTTTCAAACATTTCTGTGTGAACGGTAATACGTAAGCCATAATGGATACAAAAAATCGCTAAAAACTCCTAGAAGTATGCATTTTTCAGCTTCGTGACTGTGGAGACATTTGATCAGAAGGATTAGTAGAACATCATATCAAATTTTCAGCCAAATCCACCGGGAGCCAATTCCCATAATACGTAAGCCATAATGGATACAAAAAATCGCTAAAAACTCCTAGAAGTATGCATATTTCAGCTTCGTGACTGTTTAGACATTTGATCAGAAGGATTAGTAGAACATCATATCAAATTTTCAGCCAAATCCACCGGGAGCCAATTCCCATACAAAATGTGCGGGGTCCTTTCTGTCCTAGGTCATTTTTCGAAAAATTCGTATTTTTCCGTGCTATATTCACTGTTCTATTATAATTATTACTTATTCGAACCCAACATTTTTTACAGTAAACTGAGTAAGATGCTTTAAACTTCCATAACCTATTGACTGGCGAAAAGAGTTACCCACTGCTATTTTATTTTTTTTACGTTCAGACGTCTCAACCCCCAGAATCTTTCGAGGAACAGTTTCCATCCAAATCTCGCGTCTCTCGCCGACACATCCTTTGTTCCAACGACGCCTAACGTCGTTGTCGAAATTAGAACTATCGATCCTGAATCTCCTTCCGCCACTATATATATTTATCTGCTACCAGTTGAACACCGCCTGCGGGCTTTGTTCGAATTATTAGTTTTGCGAGGGAAAGTGTGCCGTGCAGAATTTCCTGAATTTCCTCCATTTAGATCGCTTATCTTATGCGAGGCTCGACGCCGACACTTCGCAGCAAGTACCTACGCTTTTAGTCGAACGAAGCGCCGCACAGCCGATAATGCCAACTGAGAAATGCCAATAATGGAAGCAAGGCTGCCAACTACCGGCCTATTATGTCTGCATACTAAGATGTTCGTCGGGGTTTTTTAAATGAAATTTGGTTTGTGTTTGTTTGTCTTTAATTTTGCGGGAATTCAGGTCGGTTCCGGCCGTAAATGGGATGTACGAGAGCTGATTAATACGTCTTCAAGAGGAAGAAGTTTGGAGACTTCTTTTTGAACTAAACATACCACTAGGTGGTAGATGAAAACCTTCAACTGATCCTCTGAATTTTCTGACATACGAGCTCCAATTGTGCTGTTGACAGTAACTTAAAAGACTGATATGGGCCAACACTTGAAGATTCGTCTTCAAAAGCAAGCTTGGAGACTTCTTCTTGTTGAACTAAACATACCACTACGTGGTAGATGAAAACCTTCAACTGAACTTATGAAAATTCCTACCCTAGTGTTGCGTTTTGGCCACCCACTTGCTCTAGAGTTAAGTTTGAACTTTTTAACAAACGAGCTCCACTTCGAGGCATTCAAGCCAAAACGACGTAAGCGACATTTCAAACATTTTGAGTTATTTAAGAAAAACTTGTTTCGAGACTATTTTTTCAAAAAAATTATCGAAATTCGCTCTTATAAGTAACAACACTAAAAACCACTGAGTATATACAGGGTGTTTCCTAAACATGCGGCAAAAATTCAGGGGATTGTTCCTTGGACTATTCTAAGAATATTTTGTCCTTTGATGATTTTTGAAAAACCTCTTTGTTTCGAAGATACAGGGGAAACAAAATTTTAGATAATAACATTTTATTATGAAAAATTACATGAAAATTTAACTTAACCTACAAAAACTGTTGAAAATGACTACCTCTAGCCAGCATACAAGCATCCAATCTTCTTCTTATTGACTGCCGAACCCTTTCAAAAACATCAGGATCATTTCTTATTAAGTTACACCCAGCAATGATCCGATTTCGCAAGTCTTCCGCATTTAAAAATAAATTGTACCTACTTAGTAAACACAGTGCGGTACGCATTTTTATTTAAACTATTATTAATTTTAAAAATATGAAAAATGTTGTTCGCCCTGTATCTTCGAAAACAAAGAGGTTTTTCAAAAATCATCAAAGGACAAAACATACTTAAAAAAGTCCAAGGAACAACCTCCTGAATTTTTGCCGCATGTTTAGGAAACACCCTGTATACATTCAGTTAAAATGAATGTAGGAAAACTGGTAAAAAGGCAAAATGGAGGTTAAGTCAATTGAAGTCGTTTATGACAACGTATTTTTGGTCGCTTATGTAAACAACAAAATGGCGCTTACGTCGTTTTGGCTTCTTGTTCAAGCAAACATACCACTAAGGGGTAGATAAAAATCTTCAAATGGTCGTATGAAAATTGCAACCTTAGTGTTGCGTTTTGGCCACCCATCAGCTCTAGAGTTAAGTTCGACATTTTCGTGGTTTATGCGTGCTCTGAAAATTTTGATATACGATTTCCAATTGTGCTGTTAATAGTAACCTAAAAGACTAATCTGGATCAACACTGGAATTGAATTATTCTTCAAACGTCTGGGCGTGGTTCATCAAAGAACAGTGTTTATCGATGGTATGGTGCTCCAACCCACTATACAGGGTGATTTTTTTAAGTGTTTCATTAGACGTTTCGAGGAAGGAATGTAATACAGATTCAAGAGATTTGGATTTCGTTTTAGAGTACATGAACTTTAATTGAAATATTTTCAAGAGGAATCTACTTCCGGTTTCACCGGAAACGAATGTAACTTCGTTATTTCAAATGACCACCTGTATATTATACATATTCGAATTCTTCGTTCAATTCTACACTGATTTGATGTATGACATGTGCAACCACTCAAGCGGTTCTTGAATTATAGCCTGATTATCCAATTTGTTGAAAAAAAGGTTTATCCCAAATTAGTGTCCATATCTTCAAAATCCCCATTAGAAAAATTTCTTTTTGCGAAAGTGGAACAAAAGAAAGTACGCTGATACTGTTTCTTGTATAACTTATGAGGAAATATTATACAGGGTATCTGAAAAAGGGCCTCAAAGTGAGCGTCAATAAAATATGAATCTCACTTTTTTTCAAATGGCAACCCTATAATTTTGTAATTCCAATCGATTGCTCGTCAAAAACAGTTATAGTGTCTCGAACGTTTCATGCCTCTAAAATCAGTAATTTTGCCGTTATTCAATAAAATTCGAATTTCCCGATTAAAGACAGGTTTCGCACAGTTTGTAAGCTCGCATTTTTGAAGTAGGCTTTGTTAGGAACTGTCATTCTTACTTTTTTTTACAGATCAAGCACTAAGCATAAACATGCAATAATAGTTTCACTGGAATGATATATCAAGGTATGTTTTTTATTTGCGGCAAATGTAACAACAAATTCCAGAAGAAAGCTAATTAGAAATTCAACGAACGAAATTCACATTACTGACTTTAAACGGAATCAAAGTTCAGGAGGTATCAAACAATTTTCTACTGGAAGCCTTAGCCCTAGACGGACTCGAGTGAATACAGTAATAGATAATGAATGATCTGTTACTGTATTCACACGATTCCGTTTGGGGTTAATGCTTCCACTACGGAGAAAATTGTTTTTGATACTCCTGAACTTCGATTTTGTAAAGGTGGTAAATGTGGATTTCTTTCGTTAAAAGTTCTGACTGCCCTTTCTAATATTTGTGTTACATTCGCCATAAAGGAAGAACATATTCAATACATCACTGTTACTGTAATTCATATTTTGCATAGTGCCCGATGAATCAAAAAGTATAAATGACAGTTCTCTAAAATGCATTATAAATCAACAGACATAGCCTTCTGGAAAATTTCTATCCTAATAAATCCATGGTTAGACTAAGAAACCTTGATTCAATCCTGAAATTCGAATTTTATTCAATAACGGCAAAACTATGATTTTAGAGGCATGAAATGTTCGGGACACCCTACTAGTTTTTGACGAGCCATCGATTGGAATTACAAAATTATAGGGTTGCCATTTGAAAAAGTGAGATTTCATAGTTTTATGAGGATCACTTTGAGGCCCTTGTTCAGAACCCTGTATAATATTTCCTCATAAGTTATACAAGAAACAGTATCAGCGTACTTTCTTGGTTCCACTTTCGCAAAAAGAATTTTTATATGAGGGATTTGAAGATATGGACCAATAATTTGTGACAACCTTTTTTTAAAAAAAAATGATAATCAGGCTATAATTCAAGAACCGCTTGAGTGGTGCACATAACATACATCAAATCAGTGTAGAATTGAACGAAGAATTCGAATATGTATAAATATACAGGGTGTTGCATTTGAAATACGAAGTTACATTCGTTTCCGGTGAACCGGAAGTAGATTCCTCTTGAAAATATTTTACAATGAAGTTCATGTACTCTAAAACGAAACTCCAAAATCTTGAAATCTGGTATTACAATTCCTTCCTCGAAAACGTCTAATGAAACACTTAAAAAAATCACCCTGTATATATTTATCTATCGAATTTTCTGGAGTTCTCATTTAGATCGCTTATCTTATGCGAGGCCCGACGCCGCACCTCGCAGCAAGTACCTACGCTTTTAGTCGAACGAAGCGCCGCACAGCCGATAATGCCAACTGAAAAATGCCAATAGTGGAAGCGAGGCTGCCAACTACCGGCCTATTATGTCTGCATACTAAGATGTACATTGTACGTCGGGATTTTTAAATGAAATTTGGTTTGTGTTTGTTTTTCTTTAATTCTGCAGGAATTCAGGTCCGCTCCGGCGGTGAATGGGATGTGCGAGAGCTGATTGATACGTCTTCAGAAGGAAAGTTTGGAGACTTCTTCTTGTGGAACTAAACATACCACTAGGTGCTAGATGAAAACCTACAACTGATCCTATAAAAATTCCTACCTCAGTGTTGCGTTAAGTTTGCATTTTCGTAGTTATGCGTACCTACTCTGAACGTTTTGACATACGAGCTCCAATTGTGCTGTTAATAGTAACCTAAAAAACTCATCTGGACCAACACTGGAATTGAATTATTTTTCTGAAATGACTACAGATAACATTGTTTCACATTCCTGTTGAATATTTTTTTAAGTTTCTCTGATATGAACTCACTTCTCCAAGTTACGGCCAAAAAAGTGATTTGGCATGATGGGATACTGAAAATAACAAATCACCAAAACGAGAGATTATGCATTCGGAAAATTGTTTCTTCCACGTTCTATAGATGATTCTTGCACTACAGTGCTTGTCGGTTCGTATATACTTCAGCTGCGCCTTTTTCACAAATGTCAAATATTTTTAACGTATACGACACCATTCGCAAAAGTCCATGTCTTCAATAGCACAAGAAGATTTATGGTTGAGGGGCCTCAGTGAAGAAATTGAGCAATCTTTTGCGACAACCAAGGAGCCAGGAACTTAGCACTGAAGCACTGAATGGTACTTATCAGCCCAGGACCAAGCACATCGACGTACGGCACCATTTCATGAGAGAAAAGGTGCAGGCAAAGATTCTGACATTCACATACATACCAACCAAAAAAATGATCGCCGGTTCTTTGACTAAGGCGCTTGAAGTGATTAAGTTTAGTGAGTGTATCAAGTGCCAAGGAATCTGCAAATAGGAAGGGTGTTGGACAATTCATTTGCAGCATTGTTTCCAAGTTTTATGTTCTATGAATAATATTGATCAGTGTATAAAATGTCAGTTGGCACATTTTGATATAAAAAGTCTTGTCAGACATCCGTGAACTGTTTCTCTTCATTTAGTCCTCGAACGAATCCTAGATCAACAATAACATCCTTCGATAGAGTGATATTCAAACCATCTAGAATGAGCATGAAATGAATCCTTAAGGCCGGCAGATATATCATCTTCGCACCAAATATCCAATTTTAAACACCAA
Organism: Propylea japonica; assembly: GCA_013421045.1. Classification (NCBI taxonomy): domain Eukaryota; kingdom Metazoa; phylum Arthropoda; class Insecta; order Coleoptera; family Coccinellidae; genus Propylea; species Propylea japonica. The sequence goes on from CM024239.1 coordinate 66,380,127, forward strand.
GCCAAAATTCTCATTCGAAATCAAACTTCTAACCCTCATTTTCCGACCACCACGGAAATTTTAATCAGCCACCTCACCCCTCGCAAATGGAATTTATATTGAATTCTCAAAAGTGTCAAAACCACGACAATATTTCGACCCAACCCTGGTGTCAATCCTGCCCCAAACCCTCGGTATGCGCTGGAGACGCGCTCTCCTGCGTACACACAAGGGGTTGCTATAGCCGGAACGCAAACCTCCCCCACTTACACCCATTTGATTTCGGGGAGATTTGAGGTCACTACTGTCGAATCACATCACGAAGTCACTCGTCGTGATTCTCGAATTTAATTTTCGACTATTAAGTCCGCATTTATTAAGGGGTTGATGACGAAGAATCGCAGAGAGGGTCTTAGTTGGTTTGGGGGTGGAATTGTCTACGTTAGTGCCAATTACTATGATTTCATTTCCTTTTATATCGGTTCATTGTATGGGGGTTTATGTTTTTCGTTTGTGTGTTGACTAAAATTATGTGTATTCGTTTCTAGAAACTAAGAGCTGCAGAAGTATTGGTTGAAATTTGGAAAGCTTTGAAACAGGACAATTGAATTTTAGGTGATACTGATAAATCAAATCTTGTTCAACATGCTCTGAATGAAGATCATAGGATTTAATGAGGTGAAGCTTCCATAATATCCAAAGAAGAAAAACTGAATTGTAGAAAATTGAATGAAAAGCAGCTTCCATGTACATTATCGAAAATCCTGTAATTGAAAAAACATATGGGTTCCAATAGATTCAACTTCAAAATATCAATTACACTCACTGGAAAGACACTCGATCCACTCAAAACAATTGATGAAGTAAATATGTTATTTCAAGTCCGATTCGATGGATTTTTTTTAAATTGTAGGTATGTTTATCCTCAATCAATCGCCACTTTTAAATTCCAACAAAACTTGGTGAACGAAGGGTGAAACAAAAACTGTTTTAATACCCTAACTTTAGAATCGCCCTGCTATATTACAGTTGTTCCACCGTGTGATTTCTTATTTCATCATCAAGACAAATCTTCAGTCGAAAATTTAATTCTTCATTCATAACAATAGTTCAGTGTTTGTCAAAGATACAGGGTTTTCAGTAAAACATAAAATTTTTCTAAGGCTACAACAATACTTCGACGAATTCAACCTTAAATTCTGGCCTAATGAAAATAAACTGAAAACTAAATCAAAAACATAACCAGTTTTCCGACCAGACGCGGTTAACGTGAAAGTTATATTTTACGTAGTAATAGTATAAGCGTGTCTATCATATTATTTTTATCAACAGTAAAAACACAAGAGCTTTTTTTTTATCGGATAAATTTCTCTTCGCAACGAAACAGTTTTGCTAATCACTACTTTTACGAGAAAAACTGACATGATGTCAGTTTTTCGAGCAAATTTAGTGATTGGCAAAACTTTGAGTTGAAGAGAAATTTATCTGATAAAAGAAAAGCTCGAGTGTTTTTTGGCAAGATAAATTAACGACAGAAATAAATTGTCTCCAGATTGAAGCTTTTATGTTTTTTGTAGATTGCGGTATAGACTTCTCGATATATGTCGTAACTTGCTCAGTTGAAACTTCACTAAAACGATTCATCTTTTGGGTTCTTATATAAACAAAGTTAAATAATTACCACACCGATTCAAAATATATATTCTTTTGAATTGAGAGCTAACAAAATACAATACATGAAACAAAAAAGTCCCTAGCTGAGGTTGGTGCAAAACGGGGTACCATACTATTCAAAATGAAAGCACTATATGTTCAATTCAAAATCTGACAGACTAATTGACATATTGAGGAAGAAGAAGTTTTTATCCGATAAAAAAAAATGCACCTTTTTTTATCGATGTCAAAGTGACAATAACATTTCCAGGTCTATGATATTTTATATGAAGTTAATTTATCAACAGTAAAAACACAAAGAGCTTTTTTTTATCGGATAAATTTCTCTTTGCAACGAAACAGTTTTGCTAATCACTAATTTTACGAGAAAAACTGACTGATTGGCAAAACTTTGAGTTGAAGAGAAATTTATCTGATAAAAAAAAAGCTCGAGTGTTTTTTGCAAGATAAATTACGACAGAATATAGATGAACAACAACAATCTTTATCATACAATAAAATTTAATATTGTACTCACAAATATTTTTCTTGTCCATCTTCTTCGCATGTCAAATTCCAAATTGCTTTACCGCATATTCTTTATAATCATCTCCATTTTTCTTTTTCATATTATAGCCCAATCCTTTAATATATTTGCTACTTCATGTAATGGAATTATTTCGGACAATTCATTCTTTCGAACTTGACAAAACTCCATAAATTGTCTCCAGATTGAAGCTTTTGTGTTTTTTGGGATTGCTGTATAGACTTCTCGATATTTGTCGTAATTTGCTCAGTCGAAACTTCACCAAAACGATTCATCTTTTGGGTTCTTATATCAACAAAGTTAAATAATTACCACACGATTCAAAATGAAAGCACTATATGTTCAAAATCAAAATCTGACAGACTAATTGAAATATTGAGGAAGAGAAGTTTCTATCCGATAAAAAAGGATGCACCTTTTTTGTCGATGTAAAGTGACAATAACATTTCCAGGTCTATGAATATTAAATATTGAAGTTAATTTATCGTAATAAAAATTTCAACGAAAAAAACATTATGGTCTCTGAACATTCCTGCGTCAAACCACACCCATCATGAATTTTTAAAAACAAAAATCTGTACATTCAATCATCGACATGCAGCAGGGTACATTTCATCCCGCCGTCGACCGTGGGGATAAAAAATAATAGATCGATTTTCACCCCTCATAAACCCCGCGTAGGGTAAACACAAATGAAAAATCGTCCATCCACGCCACGCATCCCCAGGACCTCGGCAGCAGCGGTACGTGTTTACAGTCGCATAGAATTTTATATCATCGTCAGTTGATGAACGTAGCCATATGGTCCGGCGCCGACCGGCTCCCAACGTGGGGCAACCAAACCCGACTTTCTGTGATGTTCGCAGTGTTGCAATTGTAACATTTGTGATACATTTAATACCGTAACTGGTGTTTAAAGTACAATTCTGAAATTATGCAAAATGTTACAAGTTTCGTTTCAGCAGTTCTGACTGATGATTTAAAGTAGTATTGGCTACATTCCACATAGTTTCGTGTAGTTTAGTTTAGTTTAAAAAGGGATTTCACTGCGACCTCAAGGTCTATTATGCTCCCTTGCGGTTCTGGCCACACCCTTCACAGCTCGCCTTCCAGTTCCAGAGATCTGATGAAATCTAATATCTTTGAAGGCTTCAACGAGGCTAGTTCCTCACTCTTACGAGTTTCTCGCCCAAGGCATTCTCTCCTTAGGCTCGCAATGCTAAAGCATTCAGTGACTAGGTGAATGGGGGTTTCTTCCTCCTCCCCACAGGACTTACATCGAACGTGTCCGATAATCCCATCCTCAACATGTGCTTCCTGAGGCGACAGAGTCCTGTAAGGAAGCCAGTGAGGAGGTGTAATTGCATCTTACCAAGATCCAGATATCTTTTGGATCCATCTGTTCCGAAAGAACTTAGTAGAATGATCCATCCCTGGGAGATTCCGGCAGAGTTTTTCCCTTTCGGCTTTCTCCTTCTCCAGAAACTCCTTCTTATAGTTATATTTACCTGACATTCGTGCGCCCTCTTTGGCAATTGTATTGGCCTCTTCGTTTCCTTTGATTCCCTAGTGGCTGGGAACCCAGGTTTAAAAGACGTTATTTTTCTTGCCTATCTCATTGAGTTTGTTCCGGCACTCCCAGATCATCTTTGAGTATATGACGAAGGAGTTCAGTGCTTTTATAGCAGCTCACATAAGATGAATAATGCATTCCTTCGAATTTATTTTTCGAAAAAATGATTTATTAAATTAATTAATTTATTTTCCGCAAATTATTAGAAATATTGACATTCCTGACGAAATTTCCCGATGGAGAAGTAGGGAATTCATATCTGTAACCGTTCGAGATGTTCTCACTTCCCTTACACTCTTTCTTTAGCCTTTATTGAACTCAGTCACATCCTCTGCTACACGGGCTGCTTGAAATAATTACGAACATTCGTGAAACAATCGTGGTGTTTAAGAAAGTTGAAGAACGTAAAACTTAATCCCAGATGGCTCAGTTGAATTCGTTAACCAGCCAAATCGTGCAGAGTGTTTCATAGAATATGACCATTCAAAATTTTTGTTCCTCAATATCTCAGAAAAAACCAAAACAATCGAAATGAAATGTTACGGTCAAAAGATATGCAAGCCTCATGCAAAATTTTCTGGCCATAGTGCGAACAGAACCATAGAAAATTCAATTGGAATATTGAAAAAAAGAAACTTCGTATTTCCATGATAAGATATCCGATTCGAGTGATTTTTTTTTGTGAATGAGGATCTATATACTGGCTTGAGTTTTTGTTTTAACTGAACTTCATAAGTCTTAATACTCAAATCTTTATGCAAAATACGGTGTAATGTAGTTTGTGGAATGCCTAATTCCAAAGAACGACGAGGAATGGACAAACCTGGGTTTTCTTCAACACTTTCAGCTATAGCAGCAATATTCTCGGCTGTTCTTGAGCGACGTGCACGGGTTTTATTCTTCACATCACTAACTTGTCCCAACAGCTCGAATTTGTCCACAATTTCTTTATTGCGGTCCGCCAAGGTGCTGACGACGACCCGAAAATGTTCGAGTTTTACGAACCGTCTCTACCAAATTTTCACCATTTTTATAGTGAACTTTAATAATTTCAATGCGTTCTTGAAGCGTGTATCGTTCCATTTTTATTAATGGCGTAGTTTTTACTCGTCAAATGTCAAAAAATGACAACTTCAAACGTGACATCTACCGAAATAGCGAGCTATTCAAAAAAACACCTCTTATTGGAAAACCCTTTACTATTTTACCCCAAGAGTAAGAAATAAACACTTTCACTTTTTACTCTAAGATTTTACTACCTATCACGTGTAATTCCTATTGGTGTTACGAAAGTTACAATTCATAATTTCGGTATGTTACAATTGGTAAGTTAAGAACAACCCGCTCTGAAGGCGTCTAGGGAGCGGAAACAGCCCTCGGAATATTGATTTAATTAGAACTAATATTTGCGAGGGTAATCTTGCGAGTGATTGCAACGCAAATTTGATCAGGAACAAACCTTGTCGCGGACAAATGTTTTCCTCTTTCAATTGGTCCGTCGAGTGGATGTCGAACGAATGTTGTGAGAGTGACATTCCTATTGGGAGTTTGTATTTCCATTATTGCAATGTCACTTTAAGATACCTACTGTGTGTGACAGAATGATGAAGGTTTTTATGTTTTTCTGTGGGCTGGAAATCCTGGAATTGCATCGTGAAGTTGCCCAACGTGGAATTGATATTTGGAATTTACAGGTGCGGGTAGTTTACTGGACACTGAGTTGGGTGGAATGGTTTAGTAACATTTTAAATTTTATACAGGGTGAGTCTTTGACTTGTACATATATTTTAACCGTATATTCCTGGGGTCGAAAGAAACACTTTTTTCCTCTACCATTTTTTCCGATTCGGCCTAATAAGAAAGATAGCCCTTTTTGTTTTCAAAATGAGCTATGCCGCCACTGGTAAACTAACCACTGAATTTTTGCAAGTACGAGATATAGCATTCAAACCTTTGAAATAAGCTATTGTATCAAAGAAACGAGTAGATATACCATTCGAAATTTTCAAATAAGCTGCTGTATTGAAAAAAGAAATATGAACTCACTTTTTCAATACCAGTTGTATATTTTCTAATGCAATGATTGATTCATCCAAAATTTTGCTAGTTATGAAAAGCAGAATAATATCTTCAGGGCCGTATCTAGGGTGTGGCCAAGTGGCCCCCGCCACAGGCGCAAGGTCCGCAGGGGCGCCAAAAAATATCAAATAAAAAAATTTGAGCGCCAAAAAATTCAAAGAATAAAATATGGAAGCGCCAACCAAATATTGGACTAACATATCACATGTCACGGTTTTCATGTATACGCCAAAAATATTTTTTTGCGTAAGGAGTGATGTCGCGACTCCTCCAGGTTGGATGTGAAAACCGACCGCCTGTACAACAGTGGATGGGCGCCTCTGAGGTGAACAAAGAATAGAGTGAAGAGAACAAGTGTAACTGCAGAGTTAAACGAAATCGAAGCATTTATCAAAACTTATTTATTGCTGTATTGAAGTATTAAGCTTAGGTTTCTGCAGAAGTGAGGAGTGATAGCATAGTCGATATTTCAAAATTTTTTCGGAAAAATTTATTTTAGTTTTTTGTTTTATGAGTCTTTTTGAGGAATAGTTAGAAATCTGAAACCAATTTAAATGAAACAAAAAGTTGATATAAAGTGTTGGTTGTTGATTGAGTATTAAATTATTAATGCATACAGAAAGTGTAGTTTCACTAACAAATTCCTCAAAAAAAAACAAATTTACCAGATATCATCTCTCCAATGTTTGCAGAATCATAGGCTTACCTTTGAAGCATTGTGGAATCCGACAGAAACCATGTATTTTTTTAATTTTTCGCGCAGGTTGGTTTCATAAAGAAGATAAAAATAGAAGATGCTTCAAAGGGTTAAAAAAATACTTAGTATTTGTATGCTCAGTTTACGATTGTTCCTTTGCAGACATGCCACCAAAATAGTTATCAGGGACACAGAATAAAGCACTGCGTGCTCAAAAGACTGCTGCCTTAAAAGCTAATACTAGTGACATATCAAAAATTTGCTACCACAAAAACTGTGTAGGTACTACCAAAGTATCCACAACTGGCAGTCCTTCTCATTCTGTATCTAGTTCTCCAGATAGTGAAGACGAGTGAAGAAAAAATATAGAATTCACATCTAGTCAAAACCTAGATAATGAAAAAGTTTTCAACAAAATCATGAACTGCAAACAATTTTTAAGATTGTTTTTAACAATCCAACAACGTGGACAGTAAATGAAATACGATTGAGATGGTATGCCGAGCATGGTCCAATTTGTTGCGATGACCATTGACTATTACCCTTTGATGAACAACAGGCGATTTGAAAAACATTGATTCACAAACACAAAAAAAATGAGAAAAAATTTCAGAATTGGCTCATCTATTGCAAAGATTTAGACTCGCTTTATGTTTTTCATGTAAACTTTTCAATGATACGAATAACATTTGGACTACTGGTTTCAATGATTGGAAACATTTGTATCCTTTGTTACCTCGTCACGAAAATTCCACCAGTCATAGAGAGAATTATATAAAGTTGAAAGCTTTTGAAAAAAGAAAATTGGTGCTTTCATTGATGATGAGCTGATGAAAATAATGAGAAACGAAAAAAATAGATGGAGACATATATTGAAGTGATCATTGATGCTATTTTACACTGTATAAACATAATGATGCTCTGAGGGGAACATCTGAAATAATCGGGCATCCAAATTGTGGTAGATTTTTCAACACAATAATTTAAAAAAATCTACGCCAATTTAGGGCGCTGAAGAGAATCTTGCCACAGGCGCAGTAGTACCTAGATACGGCCCTGAATATCTTCTTGATGTATACTTCATTTTTGATTATATCGGATTAACTTTTAAACCACCTATTCTAGCTATAGCATTCATTTCCAATATCTCTTGAAATCTTCCGTGCAAGAGTTTCCGAAATCAAAACAACAACTCAACCATAACACGCATGACATTTCACGTTCATAAACACCAGTTGGGCGATTGAATTTCAAGGGGTGTCCGCATGGTGAAAGTCACACTACGTGAGACTAGATTCTTTGACATCGGTGTTCTGTGGTCAGTTTGTTTTTCAAAATCATACGACTTCATGAATAATAACTTATTAAGGTCATTTTAGTAGTAATAAATATGATGAATAAATGAGAAATTAACGTATTCTAACGTAATGTAAATTTGGATAAACGTATGTCTGCCACCTCAACATAGATGGCAAAATCAATTTATAATTCTTGTTATGTAATTGCCTGTGATGTTGCCATACGCTAAATAATTAAATAAAAGCTCAACGAAACAAAATTGCAATAGGTACTTCGAAAGTGGTGTGGAAATTTGCTTGAATAGATAAGGATTTACACTAAAGAAGTATAGAGGTGAGCTCATTCATTGTAACCCCATTTTTAAAGAAAATCCGCTAGTTCTCTTACCATTCATCATTCCAGATAACAAATTCTCGAAATATTCTTGAAATTTGTCAAAGTGACCACATAGGGAAAATTGAATTCTGTGAATATTTTCGACAGAGTTGCATTCAGCCAAAGTATCCAATTTTTCGAATTTTTAAGATTTTTTCTTTGTTTCAACATCGAATTACTAGGAATTTTGTAGTCGGGAAAGATTGATCATATTCATGAAAAACTATGTTTTAAAAATCATTTCATTTGAAGGAATCGTTTGCGAGATATTACTGAAAATTTATGCTTTTTATGGATTTTGAACAGCCTGTGTCTTTGTAACCAGGCCGAATCGGAAAAAATGGTAGAGGAAAAAACTGTTTCTTTTGACCTCAGGAATCTAGTTAAAATATATGTACAAGTCAAAGACTCAACC
>CM024239.1:66388843-66461135 GCA_013421045.1 Propylea japonica
ACTCAATTGTCAAACAATCAATTTGATTTTCTTAAGCTGGATCTTATTATTGGAGACCAGATTGCTTTGAGACGGTTGACTGGTGGAATTTTCGGTTAATTACATGAAAGCTGCTTCCTAATTCACCTGCTTTGAATGGAGACCATACAATTTTATGGGATGAAACTTCCATAATATAAAGGCCAAAACTAAAACTTAGAATTGAAACAAGAAGTTTTTTTTTAATTGCATCAGTAAACCGTTTATAGATCTAAACATCTGGACTCAAATAATATCCAGTTTGAAAAAGATCGAATGAACTGTATGACAACGAATTCAAATCAAAAATAGATCGAATTCACTGAGTTCTCATCAGAAAATTTAAGATTTCCGGAAAACTATGAAACGATAATTTTGTGAACTCGAATACCTAATCGTATTGCAGAGCTGTGCCGAAGCCTTGTGCTTAGTGCTCGTGAAAGTACTCGAAGCACTTTGTGCTCGTAAGCACTTTATTGAACCAGTGCGTAGTGCTTGGTGCTTCGCGAATTTTTTCGGAAGGGCTTAGTGCTTAGTAATTCGAAAAAGTGCTCCGAGCACCAAAGTGCTCCGAAGCACTTTCAGGAATTACCAAGCACTAAGCCCTTCATAGACTTGTTGGAACATGGAAATGACAGACTTTCGCGTGCTTCAAATAGACAAAGAACTAAAGTTTTTTCTTTCGTTTCAATTTCTATAGATAAAAAATTTGTTATTTTTTCTTGCATACAAACACTGGTGTTAAAAAAACAATCTCGCTGTAGTTATGGACTTTGGTTTTTACGTTTTCATTATTTTGACAAAAAAACAGATTGTTTTGATATAATGGCAGAATTTTTTCAGGAAAGCTCTATGGAGCAAATGCAACATACGATTCAGGTATCTTTTATCATGATTTCAAGTATTTATTGGCGAATATTTTAGTTACAGTTGTTAACTGAATGAATGCCATATAGGCTCAGAAAACCATAAGAAACATTTCCATCTAATTTGTTGACAAGACGTCACTCTTTCTCTATAACTTTTTTTGGTATGTCGTCATGGTAACCTGTCGTATATCCGGCATTATCAAAAATAATTATTTTGTCGACCTAAAAGGTGATTTTAATATGTACAAAATTGAATATAAATGACCAATTTTAATGTTCAATTGATGCTGTTTCAGTTCGCTATTTCCATGAACAAATGAACATAAAGCATTCAGAAGCGATAGAGTAATGTCAGAACTCAACAATAACATGGAAATATAGAAATTTTATTATGTCAAATGTATGTCTTGTAAAAAATAAGAGTTTATTTCAATCAAGAATTTATCTACAATTCATATTGATGTCGTCGGAAAAATCTTGTAATCAACCTAGTTATTAATCTAGCGACTAATGGTCTCGAATATTAAGGCGTGAGCGGAGCGAACGTTTCAAAAAATCTTGACCATTATTCGCTCTCTTAAATTACCTAGTTGATTAAATATCTATTAAACGACTCGCTGAAAAAAACCTATTGTCAATTTCAATTATGTCCAGTTCAAACAACGATAACATTAAAAAGAAAAAATCAAAATTCCAAACTAAGAGATATTTGGATGGAAAATATTAAGTTTGATTTTGAAAAGTGCTTAGTGCTCGGTGCTCGTTGTAAACGAATTACTTTTCAAAAGTGCTTAGTAATCGCGAGCATTTTTCAAAAAATAAGGGCTTAGTGCTCGAGATTCCGGAGCACTTTTCAATAGGGCTTCGTGCTTTGTGCTCGAAGCACTTTTCTTCAGTGCTCGGCACAGCTCTGTCGTATTGTATAATATTGTAGGTATATAAAATTTGAATATAAAAAGAAATCATAAAATTGAAACATAAATTCATCAAACTGAACACAGCATACAATTGTGATATGGCTTCACCATAGTTTCCTTTCTTTAGAAACTGCGAAAAATAAATTATTTATAACGGGAAATTTTCAGAATTGTATATGTTTTTCATGGTCTGGTCAATCTATCATTTAGAATACGAGCCAAATATCATCCAAGGTGTAGTAGTGCGATTGTTGATGTATTCTACAATATGAAACTGTTTTGAAATCAAGATACAGGAATAAGCATGGCAAAAGTAAACAGGGTGTTACATAATAGTATGTCACAACTTAAGGGATGAATCTACGTATAATTTCAAGAAAAAAGTCTATAAAACATGGGTCCGCAAAGCTTCGTTACGGAGATACAGTTGAAATTCCAAAAAATTTGTTTTTTTCTTCATCAACTCCTGCAGTTTTTGAGATATTTATTTCAAATTTCAAATGCGAGCTATTTTAAACAGTTTACATCATTGTACGTCCTGAAACTCAACTAGAATCTACATGGTGTTTTCTCCGGAGCCTTATCTCTTTTTCCCTCTTGAACCAGTATCGGCTGGAAATGTTTATTAAATTAACGATTAGTTTAAGACTTTTGAAGTTATTGCCGTAAATAAATGGTTAATTTTACTAACGCTGAATTGGCTGATATCCGTACATGTAATGAATATAATCGATAGATAGGTCAGGGTGGACCACAACCATAGCCACTTAGGTCCCCTGACTTAAATAGTATGGACTTTTTCATAAAGGAATGCAGGTGGAGGACACTTGCAACAATTCATTTAGTTTTCAATTGTTTCTCTCCTTTCTAGTTTGATATTGAATAAGCTAAAGTTGAGTCTCAGATGACGAGCTATCAAATTAAGAGCAAAGTTTCAGCATACCTATCGAGAATTTGTATAATTTTTGTTTTATTCAGCCAGTAATATACCATCGTTCAATAATTTTAACTCGAAAACGATTAAAGATACTAAAATTACAGAAGTCAGAAATTTTTTTTAAATTAACCGAAGAAATCAAAATTGATTTTACGCTGATCAGTGACGTACTGCAAAAAAGTTTGGGAGGGAAAAGGGAGACATGGCTCCAGAAATGAAAACACCCTGTAGTTTCTAATTAAGATTCAGAACGTGCAATGATGGAGACTGTTGAAAATAGCTCGCAGTCCAAATTTGACTGAATATCTCAAAAAACTGCAGGAGTTATGAAGAAAGACCAACTTCATTACACTATAGCGCCGTTAGGAAGCTTTTACGAGCCATGTTCGTATGAACTTTTTATTACAATTAGGCCGCTCGCAGATCAAAAACGACTCGACCGCGACGAGACAGCAATTTCCAATCGCAGAGAGGTCGCGCACCTGTTTTGAATAGGAGCTCGCACACCGGGGAGACAGCGACGCGACCGCGACGATACTGTCAGATGCGGATCTCGGTGTACGAGCTACTATTCAAAACAATGTGCGCTACCTCTCGGCGATTGGAAATTGCTGTCTCGTTGCGGTCGCGTCGTTTTGGTCTGCGAGCGGCCTAACATGTAGATTTACCCCCTCAAGTTGTGACATAGTATTATGTAACACCCTGTATACACGAATTGAAAAATTCTCTCGATTCCAGCTGCTGGCGTATTGCATGGCAATTGCCGAATGTCACAAAAACTTTAGGTGTTGTGCTACAATATTGAGCTGATAAATGCACTCTAGCAGCATCGTGCCGTGCGAAGAAAACGATTAATCAAAATTAAAGAGAAAAAGAGCTTGCAAAACAGGTGCAACCGAAATGAGTACGGAACTGATTTGCGTGTGGTTAAAAGCTTCGATGTTGCGCTTCACTAAAATAATTATAAATATATCCATCATTCAATATGAAGTTTGACTTAAAACTGGATATTCAGTTTTAGATTGATTAATTGAATTATTCTTGAGAATGAAGTTTATTCGAGAGATTTTCATTGGAGTAAGGAAAGTAATTTACTGGGTCAAAATTCAGGCATTTTGATTTGACTCAAGAAAATAAGTAAGCATGAGTTTTGTGTGAAAAAAACGTAATACTATGGAAAATGAAAGATATGTGGTTTAAAAAAGGAACTCGAGATTAGAATATGTTATTTACTGAAAATATCCTTTCAGTTCGAAGAAATAATACCCACAGTAGGTACCAGAGAAGGTAAAAAATTCTTAGAATGGATAAGATGGAGTGGAACTCACTTAGTGTCATGCTACTGCGGATTCCTGAAATAATATAGAAATTCGGTGCTCAGCCTTATTGCGCATTCCTGAACACTATGCTAGCAAGCTATACAGGGTGAGTCTTTGACTTGTACATATATTTTAACCGTAGATTCCTGAGGTCGAAAGAAACACTTTTTTCCTTTACCATTTTTTTCCGATTCGGCCTGGTTAAAAGACACAGGGTTGTTGAAAATCCATGAAAAGCATACAATTTCAGTAATATCTCGCAAACGATTCCTTCAGATGAAATGATTTTTGAAACATAGTTTTCATGAATATGATTAATCTTTCCCGACTACAAAATTCCGAGTACTTCGATGTTGAAAGAAAAAAAATCTTAGAAATTCGAAAAATTGGATACTTTGGCTGAATGCAACTCTGTCGAAAAATTCACAGAATTCAATTTTCCCTATGTGATCACTTTGACAAATTTCAAGAATAATTCGAGAATTTGTTATCTGGAATGATGAATGGTACTGAGAACTAGCGAATTTTCTTTAAAAATGGGGTTACAATGAATAAGCTCACCTCTATACTTCTTCAGTGAAATCCTTATCTATTCAAGCAAATTTCCACGCCACTTTCGAACTACCTATTGCAATTTTGTTTCGTTGAGCTTTGACATACGTTGATCCAAATTTACATTACGTTAGAATACGTTCATTTCTCATTACTCATCATATTTATTACTACTAAAATGACCTTAATAAGTTATTAATCATGAAGTCGTATGATTGAAAAAACAAACTAACCACAGAACACCGATGTCAAAGAATCTAGTGTCACGTCAGTGACTTTCACCATGCGGACCACAGAACATAAATATGCGGACACCCTTGAAAGTTGAAATTCAATGGCCCAACTGGTTTTTATGAACGTGAAATGTCATGCGTGTTATGGTTGAGTTGTTGTTTTGATTTCGGAAACTCTTGCACGGAAGATTTCAGAGATATTGGAAATGAATGCTATAGCTAGAATACGTGGTTTAAAAGTTAATCCGATATAATTAAAAATGAAGTATACATCAAGAAGAGATTATTCTGCTTTTCATCACAAGCAAATTTTGGAGAATCAATCATTGCATTAGAAAATATACAACTGGTATTGAAAAAGTGAGTTCATATTTCTTTCTTTAATACAGCAGCGTGTTTGAAAATTTCGAATGGTATATCTACTCGTTTCTTTGATACAATAGCTTATTTCAAAGGTTTGAATGTTATATCTCGTACTTGCAAAAAATTCAGTGGTTACTTTACCAGTGGCGGCATAGCTCATTCTGAAAACAAAATATATTCTTCTTATTTAGGCCGAATCGGAAAAAATGGTAGAGGAAAAAAGTGTTTCTTTCGACCCCAGGAATATACGGTTAAAATATATGTACAAGTCAAAGACTCACCCTGTATCAATCAATCTGTGAAACCTGTAACCGTAAAAACAATTGAACACCCTGCTGGTTCAAATTTCTAACCGAGACAGACAATATCGAATTAAATAAAAAACATTCGGGAACAGTGCCCTTGTAAATGAATGATTATAAGTGCTATGGTGTTTTGAATAGTCGGAAATGATTGGAGACGACTCCCTCTCATTTGAGGCCGCCATATTAGACATCATCAGATAAGTGGAAAAATTTGAGTAAAAAAGAAATTTGAAAAAAAGCCCTGACCAGGGGCTTTTGAGCGCTCGTTCATTGGTGGAGCAATGAGACTATTACCTCAAACTTAATAAGAAGCTTGAGATTGATACCTTATACATAAATGCAGAATTTCATCACAATCGGAAAATATTCTGGAAATTATAAAGAAATTTAATATGTAAAAATTGATAATAATTACTATCACTAGTAACACAGCTAGAGAGCTAGAGGTTACATTATTTCCGGAGTTTGTGAATATTTTGAGGAATGTATTAATTATCGATTCAATTTTCTGAAATATCATAAACGATAAGAATTTTCACAAAACTTCGTCTGTTGCGATGGTGATCTGTCTGAAATACACAATTGAGTGGCAAAAAAATTACAGGTGTGAAATTTTCAGATTGAAATTAATATCATTTCATCTTTCTCTAAAACTATACTGAGGAACTCACTGAATTTCATCATAAAATCACCCTACAGATTTTTTTCTTCGAAATATTTTCGAAATGGATCATCTACTTCAGTGATTCTACCAACCTTCATTGTCATCACCCCCCTGAGGCATGAATATCAGTACATTAAAATTCAAATCGGATTAAATTGTTCACAAACAATATGTATCCATGACCTCCATGTACCTCACTGAAAAAATACTATTGAACTTGAACTTCTCGAAAGAATCAAACACTAACTCGATATATGTTTTTATAACGTAGTTATTGTTTAGTTCTAGTCCCGTTTCTTAGGTATCTCATTTCCTAACAGGTGCGCCCTTACTTTTAGAACAAATAATTACGACAATATGAGCAAACTTCGATCGAACTGGGTAGTTCGCAATGTATCAGCTACACGTGCCTGATGAATTCTGTTTAAATGGTGATTTTTTGCACTATGGTCTAGCCGAAAATGATATCAAAGAATTACTCACTTGGAGACATCGATTGGATACAACACATTTCGTTTTCAAATTTCATTGATATCACAAAATATATCTTATTGCAATCGACGATCGTTTCAGATGAATCAGACAAAGATTGAAATAATTGATGGAAGATTTAAGACATATGTATGTACAGTATGTTGGCTATAGATTAATCGATATTTTTTCTGTTCAGAAATAATATAGTTCGGTTTACTTTAAAATCGGATTGTGAAATTGAATTCGAAATGCAAGAAAAATGTTTTTTTATCGAAACTTATCGAAACTCATCTACTATGCTATTTTAATCGAAATTTTATTTGTTCGATAAAAACTGCGCTTTAAACCATTCTTTAGATGAATCAATTACCTGAAATGAAAATGTGTTTGATCATACGAGTAACATAAATAATTGGATAATATTTCCTGGACATTTGAATTTGAATTGCTTCCCTTATCAAAGAAGGTACTTATATACCTACCTTTTATACATTTGATTGATATTGTTCAAGGAGTTGATTTGTTGATTTTGATCGAGCTGGGATGATAGATATGATGAAATAATAAAAATGTTATCGTTACTGCCTTTCATATGACATGCAACTACACCTTTTCCAATTGTAATTCAGAAAACGTAAAATGTAATTCAGAATAGCAAATGAATTTCAGAAAAATGGAAATTGTAATTCAGAATAGTAAAATGATATTCAGAAATGGTGATTTGAATTTCAGAGTAGTGATATGTAATTCAGAAAGCGTAATTTGAATTTCAGAATAGTGATATGTAATTCAGAAAGGGTAATTTGAATTTCAGAAAATATAAATTGTAATTCAGAACTGGTGATTTGAATTTCAGAAATGGGAAATTGTAATACAGAATTGGTGGCATGAATATGACATGAACATGAATATGTACCTATTTATATCTATGTTATATAGTACATATATCTATACATTTTCTGAAATTCAATTTAAACTTCTGAATTACAATTTTCCTTTTCTGAATTTCAATTCACTATTCTGAATTACAACTTTGTTTTCTGAAATACAGCTTCCTAATCTGAATTTCAATTTCGCTTTTCTGAAATTGAATTACTATTCTGAAATTCAATTTCTGTTTCTGAATAACATATTCCTATTCTGAAATACCGTTCCCTTTTCTGAAATTGAACTTTGATTTTCTGAATTACAACTGTAAAAGTTGTATGTAATAACTCAAAATAGTTATTTTTGTATTAAGTGCGTAAAATGAGTTTTTTCATGGCACATGAGAGTATCAATTTTTGACCTCGACCTGCTGTCTTGGCCAAAAATCCCTTCGAAGGTGCCATGCAAACACGAATTTTATACGCACGAAATACAACAAATACAAATACATTTTTTGTACAACTGTGAATGTGAACTTATATCGCCTAAAATAATTATTAAGGATATTGCTACCAAAACGATATTTCTATGTAAGCAGTGATCTTTCTGTTGTCGTCATTTCAGTAATGGACTTTTTTTAACGGTGAAAAAATACTTTTTTCTGTGACTCCTGGGTTCTTGTCATAACTTAACCTTGAGCTGAAATCTAATACTTTTTTCCCTTGTATAATAATAGTATTATATACGAGGGAAAAAAATCTAATAATTTTTTCCCTTGTATAATATTAGTTATTTATACGAGGGAAAAAGTATTAGATTTTATCTCGAGGTTATGCGGAGGGAGACAACAAACCGAGCTCTCGGTTTTTTGTCTAATCTAATATTTTTCCCGTGTACCAATACACTACTTTTTCTGTGATAGACCATTTAATAGTTAAAGAAATATTACTTTTACGAAATTACATTTTTTCCGGGTATTAGTCACTCAATTTTTTGGACAGGGAAAAGAGTAATTTCGTAAAAGTATATTCTGTGACCTGTCAAGAGATATAAGAGATCAAATTTGACATTCTATATATCTCTTGATATGTCACAAACAATGACTTTTTACGAAAATTATTTTTTTTCCTGTCAAAAAAGTGAATGTCTAAATATCCGGGAAAAAAAAAGAATTTCGTGAAAGTTATATTTCTTTCACTTTTAAATGGTCGTTTTTTCTGTCACAGAAAAATACTGTATTAAACACGGTTTTTTGTCTCCCTCCGCTTCGAGTCGGGGAGACAACATAACCTCGAGCTAATTAATTACACTATAATTTTTTCCCTTGTACAGGGTCTTTATAAATGACTAAGCTGCCCGGTACGTGCTTCGCTACGTATAAGGCATAGTAATAAACTTAGAAATATAACAAAAAAATAAAATTTATTACTTAGTCTAATTTCGAATGTATGGAACTGCTCATCAAAAGCCACTACAAAAACAAAATGTAAATGTTTATATTATATTTATCAGAAATAAACAAAAAGATATACTATTACCTAAATGTTATTTCTCAACTATGAGAAAGAGTAAAAACTATATTATATTCATTCGAGTTAAACATTCTAAAGAAGTGTCCGATTCCCATTCGCCAATGCCTCTAAATGATGAAGACTGCAAAAAGTAGAGAAACTAAAAATTAAAAAGAATTGGGTTACTCTCACTATGGTAGATGTTAGTCTAAAACATTTGGATAAACAATATTTTTTGTTTTTCATTTTCAGCATGAATAAATAAACAATTGGGAGTACCGACTCTGGAACAGGCAACATAAAGTTGGCCATGTGAAAAAACATGATTCTTCAAATTCACACCACAAACGTGAAGTGTTCGCCCTAGGGCATTGTTTATGGACATCGCAAATGATAACGCACGGGATATTGTAACCGTTTGAATTCAAATGGCATATCCGTTGGAATCATAGGGATACGCGGTATCAAACACACTTTTCCTTTTGATTTACCAGTAATATGGTGATCAGTCCGTTGGTACTGTCGATTTGTTTTTGCCATCACCAATTTCTAACAATTGTTTTGAAAACTCGTGGGCAGTTGCATCATTATTTAGTTGAAAACGCATATCAATATTCAGTGTCAATTTTCGTACATATCTCCAAAGAACTGATGACTTCAAACAGGCATTTATTTCATCAACAGTAGGAATGGCAGGCAATGTTTGACGAAAGTCTCCTGACAGCAATACAGAGCACCAACAAAAAGTGTTGACCCTGTAAATCTTGCATTGTTCGATTAAATGCTTCTAGTAATTTTTATTCGCAATTGTGCACTCATCCCATAAAATAATGACATTAATCGAAGAACTTTGCCATAGCAGAATTTCTCGAAATATTGCAAATTAGAGTTTCAATCACCTGTACATTCAATGGCTATTTCAATGCAGAGTGTGCGGTCCGACCACCTTTTATAATGTAGCATGTAGCAGCAATTCACGAAGAATGCAAGTGCCAATGCAATATTCTGTTTCGATCGAATAGCCGCTAAAATACAGGGTGGCCATTTGAAAACGAAACAGACGAGATTACAGACGAAATAAATTTTTTCGATAGAAATGCTCGGACAGGTCGATTTCTGTTTCGAGGGGGACAACTTAATATGTAGGTTACGGACGCATAGCGCTTCAACCCTGCTACTACAACCCTCACCCCCAATTTTTGAATAGGGAAGATGGGTGAGTGATACCTCATTTGAAAGGTATTTTTTATACTGATTTCAGCAACAGTAATTGTTTTTCCCTTTTATGCATTAGTTCTCGAATATTCTCAACTAAGTATTTGAAATGAAGTGGTGTTTTCATGGCACTTGTAGTGTTTTTTTTTGTGGAAAAATCGACATTTTGAGCTTCAAAACAACCATGTTTATCTAAATGTCGTTGATTGAAGAATTCTGCGGTTCTATTCGCACATTGATTGTTTGCAAAAAAAAGTGAAATTATTCCACCCTTTCTGCAATTGAAATAAACCATGTCGAACAATGAATTAGAACACATACAAGTACAAGTCTCGATTCAAAACTAAGAATAATTCACATGTCAAGAACCAGTAAGCCAACTTAATGATCTGTCGAATAAATAAAAATTATCGATTCTCATTTTTTTTGAAAAAGATATGAATTCAATAATCAACAAAATGAAAACATTATTGAAGCCAACTGAGAAAACACTTCATAATTGAGTCGGGAATCGTTTCACGAATTGGGACAGGAATATTTCTGTGGCATCATTAATGATTTGATTTTCTGCCTGGTAATCTGATTAGAGATATGTACGTATTTGGACTTTTTGGAGAT
Source organism: Propylea japonica (assembly GCA_013421045.1). Classification (NCBI taxonomy): domain Eukaryota; kingdom Metazoa; phylum Arthropoda; class Insecta; order Coleoptera; family Coccinellidae; genus Propylea; species Propylea japonica. The sequence continues at coordinate 66,399,706 of CM024239.1, forward strand.
TTTATCGATCAAGTGTTACCGCATGTTATTGGAAATACTGCAAATTATATCGAAGATAATTTAGATTGAGTTTCAGGAAGATTCAGCTCCTTCGCAATACGCCTTGTTTGTTCGGTATCTTGATTAAAGATTTCTTTGTCAGTGGATTGGAGGAAGGAAGCCACAGTCATGGTTGTTTTGAAGCTCAAAATGTCGATTTTTCACAAAAAAAACATACAAAGTGCCATGAAAACAACCACTTCATTTTCAAATACTTAGTTAAGAATATTTCGAGAACTAATGCATAAAAAAAAAAAACAGTTACTGTGCTGAAATCAGTATAAAAATACCTTTCAAATGAGGTATCACTCACCCCATCTTCCCTATTCAAAAATTGGGGGTGAGGGTTGTAGTAGCAAGGGTTGAAGCGCTATGCGTCCGTAACCTACATCTTAAGTTGTTGTCCCCCTCGAAACAGAAATCGACCTGTCCGAGCATTTCTATCGAAAAAATTTATTTCGTCTGTAATCTCGTCTGTTCGTTTTCAAATGGCCACCTGTATTGATACAACGAAGTTTGCCTGTATCACCAGGTGCATCCAGAAATATAATCCACCTGCATTATTGGAAACGGCTTGAATGATTGTGTCATATACTGTTTTTCTTGAATATTCAGTTGGTTATATTCGATTGTACGAAAAAACGTAAATCATTTGAACTACTGCTCACGTTGCAATTCACATCAAACAAATCATGTATCTCACGATTTGGTGCGGTCATACCCAATTGTTCTAATGCTTTATTTCCAATGGTAGAACACATATCTTATCAAAGCTTCGTTGTACATTTCCAAGGTTATCTACAAATCAGGATTTTTTGCATGATGACGCAAACGATTCAAAATATCTTCTGCCATATGATGCTTATATTTGTTTTTGTTCCATAATTCGGGTGGATTTGATATATTTTATGTTTGTGGATTTGATGGCGAACATGTTGATAATATAATGCTATGCCATCTGTGCTCGAATTTTTATTGAAACATATATTTACGGAACAGAAAATTAACAACCAAACCAACCAAGTTGATTTACGGAATACAACGTAACTTTGGAAACATAGACGTTCCTTTGAAAGAAGTGATGAAGAACGAACTCTGTATATTAGTGTTCTGTGAACTCTGAAATTACGGTCAAATAATAAATATTTCAGATTCCTTTGATAGTTATTACAAAATGTACCATTATGATGATTATACACTGAAGTGTAATGTCGGTAATTTTAATATTTCAATTCGTTGAAAATTGAAATCTCTAATATTTTTTACAGGTTCGCCATCTATGACAATTTATCAAAGATTATATGGAGTATGAAAAAATAGGAAACTGCCTTACATTCGTAGTACTCGAAAACGACTACAGATGGCACTGAAAATGAAAAACCTGTAATGTTGATTTTACACTTTTCCAAGATTTCCTTGATTTTCTATACGTGAAATTTTCCCTAGACTTCCACGAATAATTCAAGACCAAAATTAGCCAAATCGGGTGAAGGCGTTGTTGAGTTATTAAACCACAACGAAAAGTGGCACTTATATTTATATATTAGATTGCACAGCGCAGTAGGCTTTGGATTGCAGAATACCAATCTCTAACTAATCAGGGCATAGCATGATCACAGAATTCTGTGGTTTGCATAATCAAAGCCAACTGCGCTTGTTACAATCATTTGTAGAGACCCTGTATAATGTATAAAATATTTTTGAATATGATAAAAGTAATGATTTACGCATTCATAGTGATGAAGTTTTTTTGACAGTTGTACAAAATAGTTATTTTGTATTAAGGGCATAAAATTTTCATCATGGCACATGAGAGTGTTTATTTTGGTCGAGACCGCAGGTCGAGGCCAAAAATAGACTCAAATGTGCCATAAAACACGAATTTTTTTACGCACGAAATACAAACATTTTTTGTACAAATGTGAATTTACTTCGGCTGAAAAAATAATCATAAAAGATGCTACAAATTTCTATGCATTCTGTGTCGTTACTATAGAAACACTCTTTCTTTAACGTGTGTGAAAAAAGGAAAGTTAAGTTTTTTGATAGTTGATACAAAAATAAATCTCCACTCATATATGAAATGATTACGTTTTCCCGGGAAAATTTCAAATACCCGAATCCAAACTAATATTATAAATGCGAAAGTAACTCTGTCTGTCTGTCTGTCTTGGTTACTCTTTCACGCCGAAACGGCTGAACGGATTTTGATGAAATTTGGTATGGTGATAGATGATAACCTAGAAATGGTCATAGGCTAATCACGCCATCGTTCTTAGGGGGTAGGCAGTAGGCAGATAACTAAATTGAGTTACTGATTTTTAGTCGTTTTTGTTGGGACTGCTCTTTCATGTCTAAACGGATGAACAGATTTTGATGAAATTTAGTAAGGTAACAGCTGGTTACCTAAAAACGGATAAAGATCAAATAAAAATGATCACGTCATCGTACTTAGGGGAAAGGAAGTGACAGAAAACTGAATTGAGTTAGTGCTTTTTATGGTTTTTGCTGGGAGTTTTGCTCTATCATGCCTAAACTGCTGAACGGATTTTTGATGAAATTTATTTAGGTGATAGATAGTAACCTAGAAAAGGATATGAGCTATTAATATTCATGCTATCGTACTTAAGGCGTAGGCAGTAGGAAGAAAACTAATCAAGTTAGTGATTTTTAATCGTTTGTTTTAAAAGTTTACCTCATTCACGCCTTAACGTCTGAACGGATTTTTATAAGACTTGGTTAATATAAAGATTAGGATCCAAGGCACGGACACAGGCTACTTATTACGGCGGAAAAATACCTCATTCCCGCGAAAATCTAGCGTGATCGTGTCAAGCAGCGCATGACGCCATAGCTACTGAAATGATTTGATGTTTTTTTTTAACTGAGTGTTACTAAGACTTCAAGTTAGTATTTGATCACAGGATCGGATGAACAGAGACCGATTTAATTTCATTAATAGATGAAAAAATGTCATTTTTCATTCCTCCCAAGTTTATTCGATTTATTTTCAAAACCATAGGTTATGAAAAAGAGTGGTCAATACGGCGTTTGTAGAGAATTAATTAACCTATAAAATGAGGTATCAAACATTCTGATCGGATGATCAGAGAACGATTCCTTTTCATTAAAAGGTGAAAAAATGTCATTTTCCATCTCCTCCCAAGTTTATCCGATATATTTTCGAAACGGTAAGTTATAGAAAAAAAGTGGTCAATAGGGCGTTTGTAGAGAATTAATCACTACATAGTATAAAACAAAGTTGCTTTCTCTGTCAATATGTCCCTTTGTATGTTTAAATCTTTGAAACTACGCAACGGATTTTGATGCGGTTTTTTAATAGATAGAGTGATTCAAGAGGAAGGTTTATATGATAATAAAATCCATTAAATAGTATAGAAGTACTGTATTTTTGAGGTTTCTAATGTGATGTCCGTGGCGAAGCCGGGGCGGGTCGCTAGTGATTCAAAAAAACCAAATTTCAGCAATGAATATATTTTCAGGAATAACGGTTTCCCCGATTTTTCTTTTGAAATGATTATCAACATTATAGCCCGAGTTATGAGCCATGTACGACACTAATGCAGTTCGTAAATCAGGCTTAATTTAGATTTTTCATCTAAAAGAGATTTATAAGACAACCCCGTTTCGCGAACTGGGAATAATATGTCATTATAAATAGTTAAAAGTTCTCAATAAGATATTTGGTGCTTTGATCAAAGATAGAGGTACAAAATTAAAGTGAAAGTGTTGCGTGGAGATATAATCAAACTTTTCACCCACTATATACAAGAGCGATAGAGCTAATTTTCATAATTTCTTTCATGCAGAGGCGACGAAAAATATGAATATTAATAGGATGCTTTTTCATTCAATGTATGTTGGTAGAACCCCTGAAACGGCGGCGTCTATAAATGTCCCAACCGACCTATTGGCTAAATCGTCAAGGGGATGCAGTGTATGATGAAACAACATCATAAGATTCAAGCAGAAACGGGCATTCGAATAAGAACAATATTGTTTTCATTCAATTTATTCATGAAAATAATTCAATAAATAACTCTCAGAACACAAACAGGTTACTAAATAGAGAGTTTATCGAAACCCAAATACTGGCCTAACTTTAATAAAGGATCCTGTAATAAAAGATCCCTCAACGTTGGTCTGACTTTTGATATCGGAACGACTTTCCTGTCAACTTTATTGAGGCATCTCCTTTATTTTGAGACTTGTGACAATTCATGTGTTTGCCGATATAGGTACCGGGTTTTTCCACTATAATTTGACCCCCCCTTTAACTTTGTTACTGAAGGAGATACAAAAAATGTTTGTTTCGTTTAAAAGTTTCACCAAATCAACTGAGGTTTTTTGATATGAGTCCAGAAACTGAAATATATACAGGGTCGCCAACATATTGATGGCTACTTCACTTTTTCAAATGTAACACCCTGTATATTTTTCCATATTGGTTAGCTCTTTCCCCCTGATTTCGAATATGTAACATATGTTGGTCTATCTCTTTTATTCTGAGAACCACAGAGTTTCAATTTTAAGAACCACCTGCCAAGATCTGTAATCATTTACAAGTGACAGAGTGCGTTTACTGAAAATGCTCATTTTTGGAGTTATAATAACGTCAATGGGAAGATATACAGGGTGAACAACATTGAATGCAACTATATTTTTTCAAATGGGACACCCTGTCCTATATATTCTTCCTTTTTGATAGGTTATTCCTCCTGATCTCGAATATAAATGCGTATGTGGATATCATTTTCAGAGTTTCAAAGTTTTGAAATGATGACACCGAATAAAAAAAATATGTGAAATACCTACGAAATTCTTCATATCCAAACAATCTACTTAAAAGTATTATCTTAGAATGAATACTTAACACATACCTACTTAACCAAAGAAAAATGATATAACTATGGTAGTATGATGAGAATAACATCAACTAAAGAAATTGCTCAAAATGACCACCTTCATTCAATACACATAGTTCATATAGTTGTACAAGTTGTTTAGACTATTTTTAATGGCATTTTTATGGCTCTGATTCAAAATTTGTTTCTAATCATTACAATATTCATTATTCTTTGTACGTTGACGGGATTAGTTCCGAATTATGAGTTAATATTGGTTGATTTTATATTATCAATATTATTCTCCGCTTTCATTGATTGTCATTATTGCTGAAGTCAATTTTTTCCTTCAGAAACGGCTATAAAAACGTGTCCAACGTGTGTTGAATCGAGACTATTTGGTGGCTTAAAATGGGTGCGCCATTACCAATCCAAAGGTCAAATTGGCCACTTAAATATTCACGAACTCCCAAAACGCTATGCCAGATGGTTATTGAACATTGGAACTCTGTGGTGCTAAGAATAAGAAGAATAGACCAACATATGTTACATATTCGAAATCAGGGAAAAAGAGCTAAACAAATATGGAAAAATATACAGGGTGTTCCATTTGAAAAAATGAAGTTGCCATCAATATGTTGATCACCCTGTATATATTTCAGTTTCTGGACTCATATCGAAAAACCTCAGTTGATTTCGTGAAACTTTTATACGAAACATTCTTCTGTATCTCCTTCAGTAACAAAGTTAAAGGGGGGGTCAAATTATGGTGAAAAAACCCGGTACTGTATTGAAATATCCGGAAAATAGAATTTTTGGCCAAAAGACAAATTTCTGGAAATCTGCGAGTCAAAAAAACTACATATTTCGAACTTTTAATAACTAATTTCATATCCATATGAACTGTCAGCCGTCTGTTCGTGCCATGGTAATAATCAACTGTATTTCCCAAAATCATACTTCCCGGTCGAGTCCTAGTAGGGGAAGGGAAGGGTGTAAAAAATGACATACATTTTGACAAACTTTGAAAATTTCAATGGAAAAATCGTATTTTTCTAAAAACTGTCGAACAAAAACATAGCTCATATTTTCAGCTATAATATAAAAAAAGACTTTTTGGACATAAAACAAAATATTGTTTTCTAGTTGATGATAACGAAAATGGGGAGCATAAACTCATTTTACCCCACCGGAGGGTAAATGACACATTACACATGTTCATCTATACCGGCTTCCAAGTCATGTACTGACTACCCATATAAACAGCATTCTAGCCGAATATCACCATATTCGGATAAATTGTATAGTTTTGTACAATATATGCACGAAAAAGTTCTTCTCTATCGTCCGAAGATAAGAGTTTATTTTTCTTCATCTGACTCCAATTTGTGGGAAATCTTATCGCTTCTTTTTCTGTACTGAAATATTCATTTTTCATTTATTTTCTTCCTAAGCCTTTTCGAAATTGGAGTTAAGTGTTTTGAACTGGGAAATATGGTATGTCAATTTGCCCTCTCAGACCCATGTCATTCACACCACTATGTCACTCGCAAGCAAAACGCAATAAAACAAAACGACAACTTATTTATAAGATTGCGTCATTTCGAGAACTTTTGGATATCTAGAAGAGAATTATCTGTCGTGTATATCATGAAATAGACCAATCAATACTTAATGTACTTACAAAATCTTAGACACCCTCTGCAATAGTATATTCGTTTTGACCGCAATTGCACGGCGATTTCAGGAAAAAAGACGGCGATATCATTTTACCCCACTGTGTCATTTGTACACCCTTACCCTACGTACTTCCCGAACTATACCGGGAAATGCAAATTTCTCTAAGAAAAAGGGGCGCTTGTCGAAAAATAATTTTTTATTGAAGAAATTGTCTATTTCTCACTTCTTTCCGTATTTCAGGATTCATGAAGTAATTCTCCGCCAACACGTCCCCCCTAAAATATCACCCACGCCCTCATAAGTGAATTTGAAAATTCATTTTCTATTCATTTTTTTTGTTTTACTGATTCTCCACCACTGACGAATTTTAAATTGATCAGTGCAACAAAAAAAGAAAGTATTACCTGAACAGGATTCATACCTGGTACCTGACATAAAATAACCCAATAGGATGAGAAAACTGTCAAAATAAGGGATCTTTTATTTAAATACGGTCGTTCTTTATTCAAGTTAAGTAAAGGAGGCATGTAGTTTATTAAAGGGTAACTTATAATCTTCCTTTGATGCGCATGAGCAGATGTCAAAATAAAGGTAACTTTATTAATGTCGGGCCTTTATTTGCGTTTCGATAACTCTCTAATATCCAAAGAAGAAGTGCCTTTATCTAAATATCGATGAAATATACATTTTGTTCATTATACTTTGATGACAAGGATAGGGTCATCCTAACCAGAAAACAAAGTAATAAATCAATTATTAAAGTGGCAGGAAAAATTTTGCGTTTATAATTACCTAGAGGAGTTCCACTTTATTAACGAAAATAGCTCTGTCCTTACCAAAAAGACCCTAATATAATTAATGAATCAAATGCTGAAGGAGGCTATCAACGAAGCTATTCCGAATAATATTTCTGAGGGTAATGTAATTTATCCATCTCGTCTTTCAACATATTACAATGCCAGAGCATTCTGAGGATTGGTAATTTTTTGCGCTGTAAGAATGATTAAACGGCAGATAAAATGTTCTCAACTATCCTTATGTCATTACTGGAGCGAAAAAATAGATATGTGGTATGAAGTTTTTGGATTCTAAGTGGTTATCAATAATTTTTGTAGGAAGAGAATATCGTTCAGTGTTCTGCAATTCTGAACGCGTATGTATCCTACTGAAATAATTGTGATGTTAATATGATTCACAATAATTGCTGGAAATAACCATACTTTCAGTTTTCTGGTTTTACTGAAATTTCAGGAAAAAAAAATAAAACTAAATTTTAGTCACCTCTTTACGAGGGTCATATCTCTGAATTTTGTTCATGAATTTACGAATACCCTGCTTTCTCCATGGTGCAAAATTATTGCATAAAAAGCTAAATACCTTTGTTGCCTGCGTAGAGTGCACTACACGAATACTAAAGCTCATGACTCGTCAGAACAACCACTAAATAAAATTTGTGTCGACATCATTAATCTATGTGTTATAATTGATTCGTTGGGGGATGGGTAGATATGCGATAATTTGATAATAACGCAATTAATGTTATTGAAGATATACAGCATTTCACCATAAATGTACGGAAAGTTGCAGTGTTAGCCACGTAGTGGGTTAGTGATCCGTGAAAAGAATCAGTAAAATTCCCTTTTGTATCATTTCAATGAAGAACATTGGATACTTTCTTCGTATGTAAGATTTCCTTCAATATCAATATCTAATGACGCAAATGGTTTCGTGTTTTTCTCAAAATAAATCGTTCTGAATCCGAAAAGTTTTCAATTTGTGAAGGTTTCCCATAATCGAAGTACATGTAAAAACATGTAAAACATGGGTAACCGAACATAAAGTATTCCGAAGCAATACGAGAATTGTCACAACTCTACTCAAACGTGGAAGCATATACATTTTTATGCCAAAGCCAAATTAATGTCTTGTTCAAGATAAGACTGTATTTGAATCAAGAATCTAAATTCATAACGCGATCGACGCAAAAATCTTATAATAAACTCGTTTATTAATCTAGCTCCGCTATCACGATCATTCATTAATAAACTAGTTGATTAAATAACTATTTTCGCCTACCTCGAAATAAAAGGTGATTTCAATTTGTTTGAAATTGAACATAATGACCCATTTTAATGCCCACTTTATGCTATATTTCATGTGAAATCCTCATGGCAAACGAACACAAAGTATTCGGAATTAGGTCAAAACTCAATGGAACATAGAAACATAGAAATTCCATTATGTCGAATGTAGGTCTTGTGCAAATGAGAATGTATTTCAACCAAGAACTTATATACAATTCATGTTGACATCGTCGAAAAATCTTGTAATCAACTCGGTTATTAATCAAGCGACTCGTTTCGAACTATGTATTTACACGTTCGCTCACTCGTCGTTTAAATATCTTGACCATTAGTCGCTGTCTTTAATAACCTAGTTGATTAAATAACTATTGATGTTCAATTTTAAATTCAGTGAAATATGTCACAATATTTCGAAAATATTTTCATTCTTCTCAAATATTTTTTCAGACATATATTGGATATTTTAAGGATTATTTCCAGTTCTCCCAAGATTTCAGATTAAAATAGGGTAAATTTCCACTAAACAAACTTCATTCAATTATTTATATGACCATGAACCCGTACCATACAATATGACATTTTCTGTTCGTTTGCATGAGGGTAAACCAGCAATTCACATTATTGAGACATTAATTACTCCTCTTCGTGTGTTTAATTTCGATGGTGTCTTCTGATGTACATTGGTCGATCGTTGATATTTTTAGGATACTGTTTTCGTTCCAATAACTTTTGCATCAGTTCATAAATAGATAATACGTTGATTGTTCCGTTGTTTTGTTCGGCACTTCATATATGTAATTAGTGAAGACGGTACTCTACTGAGCGACAATATTTCGATTCCTAATCCGTGAAGTAATCTACAGGTGATTCAAATGTGGAAGCAGCTTTATGGGGAGCACATAATATTTTAGTTTTAATCATCCAAAATCCAGCCGAAATTTGTTGTGAAGCTGATGGATTCGATTCTTGAAATATTCCCAAATGATAATTTTTTACTTTCTGTTTTATGCTTCTTCATGATTCGCGAGGTTTCCACATTTTTTTTTCTTTAAAAAATAAAAGAAAAATGTCTCTATCATTTGTGAACCTAACAATTTCATAAATAAATTTTCGTCAATGTTGAATTGTGTTCCTTTTATCTCCATCATTGAGTTGAATTACGTTACATGATGTCCACAATATTGAAATAATGATTCATTTGATTTCGAGCCTATAAGGTTCAATATAAAAATAATGGTTTATCAAATGTATTATTAATTATCACCCTGATGTCTAGCAGAGTTTTTTTATATTTCTATGAATTACTTCTTTGCAGACGTCAAAATAAGAAGGGTAATCCGGTATCACCGCAAATGATGAATGTCTTGAATTTTCTAGTCTATTTTTTCACATTTGGAGAAAAATATAAGGAAGGCAGACATGAATGATGACAATATTGCAAAATTTCGAGTAATTTTCATAGATAAGATCAAGATTTATCGAAGTGTAAATTTCACTTCTGGGGGAATGTTTCTCAATCACCATGTATGACGGCGCCAAGCAGGAAGATTCTATATGTTTACGAAAATGAGAAAACATCATGATGTTCATGTAAAAGGTGATCCAATATTAACCAAATAGATTACAGTCTAATCTTTTTCTTGTCCAGATCTGATGTATTCAATTTCAAAAATATAGAAAAATGGCTATCGTAAAGGGCGACAAAACTTCTGAATTTGCAATAAGTCGGTCGATTAGTTCAAAAGATATTGAACAATGAACAATGAAATTCCAACCATAAGATGATTCATCATCCTGTATATCCCAAACCAAGTCCCTCTTGATGCGACAACTCCTTGTTATCCTATATTCATGGTATCCGTTTGTCGCATTCTTCCTGGATCACCCTGTATAATTTCATTTTAAAGAAAACCGTTCATAAGAACTTTTAGTTTCAAAGGGGCATATGTATATTGAAACTCATGTCTCATGGAATGATTTGCCGGAAGTAACAAAATACAGGGTTATCCATTTTGCGGTTTCAAAAGTAAACGTAATAAAACACATAAAAAATATTTTTTATCATGATATTTCTTTTTTATTATGAAGTTTGAACGTTGACATTTGTGTGAAACACTACATCATTTAAATGACAACCACCCGAATTGTTGCAAGCATCGATTCTTTTGAGGTAATTTTCGACCACACATATTGGACGGTATCTCAGCCATAACTTGACGAATATTGGTTTTTAACTACTCAAGAGTTGAAGGTTTATCTGCATAAACACGGTCTTTCGCGTAGCCCCACAAAAAAAAGTCAAGCAGTGTCAAATCGCATGATCTTGGTGGCCAGTTGATATCGCCGTCCACCGCCGGTTGTTCAAGCACCCATTCGACGTATCCACGATGTTGATGTGAATGGTCGGCTGGCTTCAGTTGTTGTGTGAGCTGGATTTTATTTGGGTGTAGGTGTAGATCTTAATGCAAAATACGCCATAATGTGCCATAAGACAGTCCTAATTCCTCAGAATGACGAGGAATCGACAGATTCGGGTCTTCGGCAACACTTTCACTTACATTAGCGATATTTTCAGTGGTACGAGCAAAACGATGATGCACAGGGCTTACTTCTTCTTCTTCCACATATCATAAGCCTTAGGCCTGTGTTTTCCAACTCTCAGCTCTCTTGAGATATTGATGACCACGAATCCATCCATCTCTTTGGGGTCTTCCTAAGGGGCGTCGTGTCCGTGGTATACCATCCCTAGCGATTTTTGCCAGTCTTCCCGTAGTCATCCTGTCCACGTGATCATTCCAGGCTCTTCTTCGCTTACGTCCCCACCTGACAATGTCTTCTACTTGACATTCGTGCCTTATGTCAGTTTTCTTTTCCTATCTCTTAGTGTGTATCCTGAGATGTTTCCTTAGTATTTTCATTTCAGTTGTTCGAATGATATTTTTAGTTTTTTGGTTGTCAGCTCTTGTTTCTATAGCGTATGTCAATACCGGTCTAACACAAGTTTTGTATATCCTAACTTTAGCCTTTTTATTCATAAATGTGTTACTCCAGATGATGTCCCGTAGTGCACCTGATATTCGGCTGGCTTTATTCGCTTGTCCATTCACTTCATTTGTTCTATTTTGGCTTGAAGTAATTTGTATGCCTAGGTAGTCGAACGACATAACTTGTTCGATGATTTTATTTTCCAGAGAAAGTTTGCATCTCACTGGCTCTTTGGAAACGACGAGGGTTTTTGTTTTTGTGATGGATATTTGCATGTTGAGACTTTTAGCTTTTACATAGAATGCGTTCAGGAGCCGTTGCAAATCGTCTTCGTTCTCTGCTATAATCAGGGCGTCATCGGCAAAACAGACAATCTTGATTATGCCCGTTGTAAGCGCACAATATCTGTAACCAATCCAGTCTCTTCAAATTTCTTCACAATTTTACCAATTGCTTGCTTAGTTGGACGATTATGTAAACCAAAATCTGCTCTCAAAGCACGATATGTGGCTGTGGCAGAATCGCCATTTTTGTATTAGGTTTTTACAATTTTCATGCATTGTGCGATAGTCAAGCGATCCATTTTCATAAATGTCAGACTCTCAACTAAAAAAAAAAATTTTTTTTCAAAAACTTCGTTTGACAGATATCGAATTCCAGCCGTATACTGTTGAAACCGAGAAATGGATAACCCGTTACTTGCATCGCATAAATAAATTGTAAGCTGATTGGATAAAGTCCTGAATACAAGTACTAAGTTGTATCCTAGATTTGGGTGACACAGAAACTCTCATGTTTCTAGGAATAAGGGCTGAAAAATAACCACATTCAGTCTCTTCTTGTTCTGTGGAAAAACATTGGCGGAAATTGGAAGATTTTGTGATATTTTACTGCATTGTTAGTTGACCGGAATATGCGCAAACCGTAAAGACCGATAAGAAAAACAGTAGATAGGAAAGTCGATTGCATTATATTCGGTTTTCAGAAGGGATTTATGTTAGAATTTATAGTCGGTTGGTTTCACTCATTTCGTTCTCTCTTATGTAGATTTCGTCGGAAAGTTTCCCAACCTCATATACTAGATTATTCAAGGAACTTTTATACAGTTAAAGGCCTTCGTTTGGCCTTCCTTCAACAAATCCTAGAATTTGGAGGAAATTCGTGTTATGTATTCCTGAAAATTAGTAATTTCAATAAACTAACTTTTAAATCAGTTTGAAGGTCCTACTTAATATCTGGAAACGAGGTCACATTCTCAATATGTCATCAACGGAACTTTGCAATTCCCTTCTACCCTTGGTTCAGTTATTTATTATTACATAAATATTGAAATATTAGGACAGATATTGACATTCTGAAGTTACGTGAATATGATGTTTATAGTTTCTACCGGTAGTCGAAATATAGTGTCAATGAAATATTGATGAAATCTTTGTTTACATGAGGAGCAGCACTAAGGAAAAATTATACATCAAATTATCACAGAAATATCGAAAAATTCATGGAAACCCTGACGATGAGTCAGGAGGTTTTGCATGCTGGCTCATATTAGAAAAACGATAAATAACATCCTGAGAGCTATTGGTTTCATCATGTCTATTCATGAATTCAACTTTCCTCTCAAAATTTCAAACCTTCCTGAAAACAACAGAAAAAACGATAAATCAAATTTGAGTTTCTAATAGCCATTGGTTTAGTTCTATTGCTTCATGAATTCAACTAATAGCTATTAGAAATTCAAATTTGATTTATCGGTTTTCCAATATAAAAAAAACCTAAAGCTTCTGCCTCGACATTATATATCATACGACTTGAAAATGTAAAAAAAACAAAAACTTCAATAATTCCACCGGGATTATCCTGGGTTTCCCAATGCTTGATTGATTGATTGTTGATTTCGATTTCAATCGATAGAATATGTCAAAAACGAACTGAAATTTGCATTAAAATGATGACAAAGCATTAATCAACTACTCAATATAAACGCCAAGGACCATTTTCACAGAGAATTTGAAATCAATTATGAGGTCCAGACTCCAGACCATCAGTTTGGCAGACATATAAATTCGAGTTGGACATTGATCGGATTTGTAATTTCGTTAATAATGTAGAATCAATGAGATAATGTTTGTGTAGGAGCAACTCCGAAACCCATCAAGTGATTTTGCGTTTTTAAAGAAGGACTTAGGTATATGGAAGCTTCAAATCTACCGTGAAAATCTTCCAACCCATTCTGTTCGATAGTCATAGGAACCAGAATATTGTCATATGCCATTGACCATATTGCTTAAGCAATTTTTTTTTAATTTCCCAATGGCGCGATCCTCAAAAAAATCCGCACGAGTTTGCACTTCAATATTTTTTTGAAATAGCAAAAAAAGTTTATTTTCAAAGGTTTGGAATAATATTTCTGAGAAAACAGATCGATATAATGGATATGTCGAAATCGAAATAGCCCATTCTGGCCATTCGAGATGTACACTTTCGCGAATTTTATGGAAAGTATGCATACATATATTTCAAACTATTTGAAGACTATTCATTTGCTGTCCCAAAATCAGCTCAATCGAAAGAATCATATTAGATAAATACACTTTGAATCTTAGCGAAATAAACCAAAAATCTTAAAGAATTATTTTTTATTAGGTTAGTAGAACGCTTATCATAAAATTTTGTAACAGTACCTATTAATGATGTTGCGATTGTATAGGGTTATCCATTTTGCGGTTTCAAAAGTAAACGTTAATAAAACACATAAAAAATATTTTTTATCATGATATTTCTTTTTTATTATGAAGTTTGAACGTTGACATTTGTGTGAAACACTACATCATTTAAATGACAACCTCCCGAATTGTTGCAAGCATCGATTCTTTTGAGGTAATTTTCTACCACATTTTGACACATATTGGGCGGTATCTCAGCCATAACTTGACGAATATTGGTTTTTAACTACTCAAGAGTTGAAGGTTTATCTGCATAAACACGGTCTTTCGCGTAGCCCCACAAAAAAAAGTCAAGCAGTGTCAACTCGCATGATCTTGGTGGCCAGTTGATATCGCCGTCCACCGCCGGTTGTTCAAGCACCCATTCGACATATCCACGATGTTGATGTGAATGGTCGGCTGGCTTCAGTTGTTGTGTGAGCTGCATTTTATTTGGGTGTAGGTGTAGATCTTAATGCAAAATACGCCATAATGTGCCTTAAGACAGTCCCAATTCCTGAGAATGACGAGGAATCGACAGATTCGGTTCTTCGGCAACACTTTCACTTAGAGTAGCGATATTTTCAGTGCTACGAGCAAAACGATGATGCACAGGGCTTACAATATCTGTAACCAATCCAGTCTCTTCAAATTTCTTCACAATTTTACCAATTGCTTGCGTAGTTGGACGAGTATGTAAACCAAAATCTGCTCTTAAAGCACGATATGTGGCTGTGGCAGAATCGCCATTTTTGTATTAGGTTTTTACAATTTTCATGCGTTGTGCGATAGTCAAGCGATCCATTTTCATAAATGTCAGACTTTCAACTAAACAAAAAAATTTTTTTCAAAATACTTCGTTTGACAGATATCGAATTCCAGCCGTATACTTTTGAAACCACGAAATGGATAACCCGTTATATTCAACAAAATGAGAAGTTCAATATTGATCATATTCATAGTTTGGAGCAAATTCCGAAAATTAAAATTAAAATATTTGCAGAGGTATTTTGTCTGTTAACACCCTGAGAGATATTGTTTTGGTGTATAATTAACACCAATTTGAATATTCTTACATTTTTTTCTGAACAGATACTGAAAAAAACTCGCAGCTGAGAGTTTTCACAATGTAGCTGGTAGCACATACCTATGCACGTCCAATTTTTCTATGAATGATTAAATTCCCGAAAACACTCAAAGTGATTTCTCAAAAATTTTCAATAATTCCGAAATAATAAATCAAATATTCAGCATAGTGCTAATGATTTTTTCAGATTATGCTGGATGACATAACAAATCAGATCGAAGATGCCAACCCTAGCCACCCTGATCGACAACTTGAGAAATTGGCGTTTGGACGCCGACGACGTAGTTATCCAACTAAATCCTCCAACTCCAATAATACAAGTAGGCCCTAAAATGCAGGAAGCTATCAAGGATGTCACGGAAATCAGCGTTGACAGATTGAAGAGTGCTAATTCCACGGGACAAGTTGAGATAAAGTCAATGAGAGGGGTGAGTAATTAATCCCATTAGTTCTGAAGGCACTAGTTTAAATGGGGTGGTACATAATAGTATGTCACAACTTAAGGGTATGCATCAACGTATAATTTCAAGAAAGAAAGTTCATACGAACATGGGTTCGAAAAAGCTTCGTTACGGAGCTACAGGGTGTTGAAATTTTCGAAAAGAATTGGTTTTTTCTTCATATTTCTTGCAGTTTTTGAGATATTCAGTACAAATTTGGTATGCAAGCTATTTTGAACAGTCTCCATCATTACACGTCCTGAATCTTAAGTAAAATCTACATGGTGTTTTCTTTTCTGTAGCCATGTCTCCTTTTTCCCCCTCAAACTTTTTTGCGGTAAGGCCACTAGTCAGCGTAAAATCAATTTTTGATATCTTGATTCAATCTAGTAAGTAAATTTGGGATACCTATCGAGTATTTCTATTACCTATTTTTTATTTACCGAATAACATACAATCGTTCAATAATTTTTTACTCGAAAAAGGTTAGAGACGCGAAAGAAATACAGGAGACAAAAAGTTTTTAAATTGAACGGAGATTTGATTTTGCGCTGATCAGTGACGTACCGCAAAAAAGTTTCAGAGGGAAAAAGGAGGCATGGCGGAAAAGAAAACACCCTGTAGATTCTAGTTAGGATTCAATGATGGAGACTGTTGAAAAAAGCTCGCATTCCAAATTTGGACTGAATATCTCAACTGCAAGAGCTATGAAGAAATCCAGTTTTTTTTTTGTAATTTCAACACCCTGTTTATGTAAACTTTTTTCTTAAAATTACATGTAGGTTCACCTCCTCAAGTTGTGATAAACTTTTATGTAACACCCTGTATAAAATTCATATGTTTCAATTCGAACTGAAATTTTTTTAATGGATATTCAGGAGCTGTATTTGTCAAAGTGTTTACTGCACATAGTTTTTGGCTTTAGTATTCAGTAGTAACCTGAAAGTTATATGGAAGTAGAAAATTTCTTGCAAAATCTTTAACGATAAGTAAAATGAAAAAAATTCATTTAATTTGTTTACACATGTTGTTCCTAATATACGCACAAGACTTGAGGATGCGATAAATCGTCCAAAATATTAAAGAAAGTTTCTATTCACTTATCCTCAAAAATGCATTAGAAAATGTTAACAAGAGCTGTTTCTTGTAAGATTGAAGGTTCCGGAGATATTTACCAATTTCAACACCTCTCAGAGACGGCGCATTTTAGAGGGTATGTGAATAAATATTTTCTTCTCAGTTTTGGACGAGCCATCACATCCAGGAAACTCGAGCACATTTTATGAAATAAAGCTGTATACAGGGTGTCCCATTACTCGACGTCAACCCGGAACCGGGTGAAAAGGAAAGTAATGCTGGTTATCAGAAAAATATAAAAAAAATCTAAGTTGCATGATTTTAAATAATGCGCATTTAAAAAAACACGCAAAATTCCACACCCTGTGACAGTCTTTTCGCTCCTGTTGCCACAAATATCAACTTTTTTCTAACTTTTTTCTTTGCTGTGTAACCTTGAATAATGCTTGTCTAAACTGTTATCAAAATTTGGATACCAGCTGATCTAGGTTTCATAAAAATAGGGCTTACTTCTCAGAAAAAAATTCGAAATAAACAATTGCCTAGTTTCAACTGACTGTATTGAAAAAAAAATGTACTACGTAGGTTTGGCATGTTTTTTCAAAAGTTGGCGCATTTAGTGAGGATTCCAAAATGGTATAATACTTGTTTAATTGCAGCTGCCGTAGTTCAAATTTATTTTCGATTGCCTTTGAATACACTTTTTCGTTAACTGCTTCCCAGTAATAGAAGTCCAATGGGTTCAAGTCCGGTGAACGGGCCGGCCACGAGATTGGACCAGAACGTCCGATCCATCTTCCGGAAAAAATGTTACCAGAAAAAAAAATTTTCAGAGAAATTTCTCAGGAAAAATTTTTTCTGGAAAAATTATTTTCTCTGCAAATTTTTTTTCTGATGGATCGGACTTTCTGGTCCAATCTCGTGGCCGGCCCGTTCACCGGACTTGAACCCATTGGACTCTATTACTGGGAAGCAGTTAACGAAAAAGTGTATTCAAAGGCATTCGAAAATAAATTTGAACTACGGCAGCTACAATTAAACAAGTATTATACCATTTTGGAATCCTCACTAAATGCGCCAACTTTTGAAAAAACATGCCAAACCTACGTAGTACATTTTTTTTTCAATACAGTCAGTTGAAACTAGGCAATTGTTTATTTCGAATTTTTTTTCCGAGAAGTAAGCCCTATTTTTATGAAACCTAGAGCAGCTGGTATCAAAATTTTGATTACAGTTCAGACAAGCATTATTCAAGGTTACACAGCAAAGAAAAAAGTTGGAAAAAGTTGATATTTGTGGCAACAGGAGCGAAAAGACTGCCACAGGGTGTGGAATTTTGCGTGTTTTTTTAAATGCTCATTATTTTAAAATCATGCAACTTAGATTTTATTTAATAGTTTTCTGACAACCAGCATTACTTGCCTTTTGACCCGGTTCCGGGTTGACGTCGAGTAATGGGACACCCTGTATATGGATCCAGCTGATAAAACAAATTTCAATTCAATTTAGTTCTTCCCACATTTTTAGAATCAATATACTTTTTATTACCATTCTCAATATTTTCAAGATTTAATTGACAAAATCCCCAGTGAATTATAATGAATAATAACGATAAATGGAGTCTATTGAGTCACCGAATATGATATATTATGCTACAAAATATAACCCAGCGTCTTGCTGAGCTATTGATATTAGGGATTGCAAATTTACCGAATTTCAGTTTACCGGTAATTCGGTAAATTATTTTCAAAATTACCGATTTACCGGTTTTTTCTCACCGAAAAAAAATTAACCCACAGAATCAATAACAAACCTTTATTTCATTCTCAATCAATAATAAACACAGGAAGGTGAAACTCTAGGTAAACTCAAAGAAAATAATATGCCAGTAAAACTCGAAATAGTCTATATAATAAAAAAATATCAGTCATTTCCTACTTAATCTTTCGATTTTTTTTTGTTTTATAAAAAAGGCCCTAAAAAAACGCAGTTTATCAAGACCCTCAGAGTATAAAGTTAACCTAGAGTTGCCAGTAGAGGTACAGATAATTCTGTTAGTTTGGCAACATTGCATGTTAGTTTTCAGTTTCTTGATGCGATGTGTTTACATTTTCATTTCGATTTGTCGTTCATAAACTGAATTATTTCAATGGTTTGGTGGCAGTTTTTTGTTGCTTAAGGCTATTCCGTTAATTATAGCTAGGCTAGGGCAAAATTACGAAAATGCTGTATTATACCGATTCAGGAATAAGAGAAATGCAAATCTAACCAATTGTTCATTTCACCCCAGTGTGGCAGTGAAATGCTTTCCATCTCACTGTTATGCTTGGTTGATTACAATGCAGTACTATTCAAGGGTAGGTGCATCTCTTTGTTTATTTCTTACTCTGAGGTGTTAACGCTTAGCCGCGCCCTAATCTTAGTGCAGAGTGTTTCTGCCGCAGAAAAATTTCTTTCGGACTTCACACTAGTAGGCCGAGTTGTCATTAGTGCTGCCATAACCATTTTCAAGTATTTCCCCTGAATCTCCTTCTTCCGAAAATATTGCATTTCGGTTTTCACACACTGCTGACCATTATTAAACGTAGCCTGATGTCTTATGATTGGAAGGGTACTGTTTATTTCAATTTTGTTTCTGATCGCTAATTGGAGCTTTTCTTCAATGGACAATGCAGCATTATTCGATTTGGATGTTGTCAGCTTATCATTTTTTACCGAAATTACCGGTAAAAGATGCCGGTTTCTTTGTCGGTAATTTGAAGAACTTTTAAGGCGGTTAATCGGTTAACCGGTAAATCGGTAAACCGATTTGCAATCCCTAATTGATATACTCGATATCAGTAGGATAATCGAAAAGCCATGAGAAACTCTAAAAAGAAATAACATATTCTTCCTACGAGTATATAACCCTCATGCTAAATCGAAAAGTTTTGGAAATTTCAACAAATTAGAACTTATATCAGTTACCTGTCCATCAACTTCTTTGCATTCAAAGCTTCATTTTATAAAAATGTATATTCCAGAAAAAAAAGCTTCTTATATACTAATATATTTCCATAACGTTTCATTAGAGTTGGAGAATTTTTTCTCTCTGGACATGGATCACACCAAAAGTTTTCAAAACAGAATCACAGATGTGGAAGCCCAGAAGAAACTTTTGAAGAATAAGAAGAAGAAAGAGACAGACGGAAAAAAGGATGATGGGGGACAATCTGGTGGAAAAACAATATGCATGATGGCCGAAAGTCCTTTTCGTATACTGAAAGTGAGTAATTTGTATATAATAAATTTGAATTCTATTCAGGGATGTCAGGAATATCGTTTCGGTCATTTTTAACTGCTGAAAATGAATAGCATGATTATTTCATAAAGGCGAAGTCATAAGCCTCAATAAACTCAGCCACTCCCACTGCCGCTCGGGCTGCCGGAAATAATTTCCGAAATATTTCTGCGATGGCAGTAAGCATTCACAATCTGCTGCAACATTTCTAGAGCAACCAACTTTCTGTAATGACAGACGAAGCAATTCCACAACAACCTAGTTGAATGTAACTACTTTTTGTCGCCTGCGCTTCTGTTCCTTTGAATTCCGCCTTTTTTACTGCCGAAGCAGTTTTTCAACTGCGATATAACGATGCTTAGCTCAAGGTTCTTGACTTCAATACAAAAAGGAACAAATCTAAAAAGTCTAGATGTAATTCACTCCTACTGAGGAAAGTAAAAGGTTTTTTCGTTTGAAATTAACTTGAAATTATCCTAGAGTTGAAAAAAACTGTAACGTGGTTTTCTCGGTGAAACTTACCTCGAGCGCCAGCTATTCTGTTTTCTTATAAGGGAGAATAGCAAACCTACCAGGGCAGCTGCTAGTCAGAGACAGAGTTCTTCGTTATCTAAGATATTAGCGATAACAGAGAAAATCAGAAATAGAGTAATTTACACAATTTATTCAAATAGCGAAAATAGTTATACAAAAATACAGTAAATAAGGCGCTATATGAAATAAATACAAAATAAAAGATTGGTCAGTTTTGTCTGACCGCGAGCACTTTCATAAGAAACAAATATTTTCCCGGTACGAGTCAGCCAGAATAGAAGGTGGGTTAAAGTTAAACGGTGAATTCAAATACAGGATAATATCAGGAAAAAAAGGGATAAAAGGGGTCAGTATAAGAGTGCACAACGGTTATATTTGTCCGATATTCTTTCAGTCCTAGAATTCACCACGCTGTCTACCACTTTGCTTGTTTCTCGTCTAAACAGGTTGGGTTTGGCCAGGTGAAATTAGAGGGTTGAACAGGATATGTCGAACGTGCTACAGCATTGGTTCGGTTATGCCTTCCGGTCTGACCATGGGTATACACGCCATGAAGGACAGACTAACTACAGGCACTAAGGATTGGGACAGAGCAGGATTGTTATTCGGTTGAACGTACTATAGCATTGGTTTGCATCAGCCTTCCGGTCTGACCATGGGTATACACACCATGAAGGACAGACTAACTACAGGCATCGGTTGTACGGACAAACGTACTATAGCAGTGGTTCGTTTGGGCCTTCCGGTCTGACCATGGGTATACACACCATGAAGGACAGACTAACTACAGGCACCTGGACAAACTAGGAAAGGTATTTTACGGAATCTGACGGAACAGCTATTTCAGGTAGACTCAACGAGGATTAAAAATAGGACTGCAGTAAATCGGCTCGGTACTTACAATTCGATTGCACTAGCACTCACTTTAAAAGGTAGCAAAAATCAGAAAAATTTGGAAGCTTAGAAAAATCTAGAAACGTTTAGAGCAGAAAATAATTCGGAACTAATTACCGATGGAGGGAAACCCCGCCTTTTATAATCTTCCGGAGGGGGGTGGAAAAGGTAGGCGCAGAAACGTTAAAAATTTCAGGAGAGTACCTCGGTAAAAACATCTTCAAACTGGCTTATTGTACGTATATGCAAAAAACGGCGTTATCTGCAATCGGCGTTGTTCTTGCGGACGGTTCCATTATGTTTTCTGTATGAAAAACAAAATCAATCGCAGAATGTTCGGTTTTTTCCGATTGTTGTGAATTAATTCTGAACGGAATAAAAATTCACGAATTTAAAATGAAAACTCGGATAAATTATTTTAAAATGAAGATCAATTTCTCAGTTATAAAATTGAACTTCATTACAAAACTCTCAACTCAACTTTTTTGATTTTCAAGGAATTATTGGTATAAGGAAACAAGCCCAGATTCGAACAATTCGACAATTGCAGATAATTCTTTTTATGCAAGTCAGTTTTTCCCCGTTTTTGCTTCGATTTCATGATCGTATTTAAGATCATTCAAATTGAGAGATTTACAACAAAATTAAAGAAAAGCCCTAAGCAGGAGCTTTTGAGCACTCGTTCTTTGGTGGAGCATTAAGAATATTACCTCAAATTTTATATGGGATTTGAGATTGATATCAAATATTATATGAAAGCATAATCTAGTTATAATCGGAATTAATTCTGAAAATTATGCAGAAATTGAATTATGTGAAAAATATAAATTAAAACAATTGAATTCTTTGGTTCTAATGATGCGATCATCCTGAAATTCTGCATGAACATTCAGTATTTCAGTTTTCATTCTCAAAATAAATTTCACTCGAATCGGATATTCTGTTATGGAAATATAAAGATTTGTCTTTCAATATTCAAATTGAAATTTCTTTGGTTCTGTTAACACTATGTACACAAAATGCTGCATGAAGATTCAGTATGTCAATCTTTATTCACAGAAGAAATTTCACTCTAATCGGATATCCTGTTATGGAAATTTAAAGATTCTTCTTTTCAATATTCCAATTGCATTTTCAATGGTTCTGCATGAGGCTTGTTATCAGCATGTTGCATTTGGCCGTTAAATTTCATTTCGATTGGTTTCATTTTTTCTGAGATATTGAAGAACAAAACTTCGAATGGCCATTTTTTATGGAACACCCATTACGATTTGTCTGGTTAACGAACTTAACGGTGTAATTTGGGAACCGAACTCATCCTGACAATTTCAAGTCTCTAGGACATTCCCTTCGAAAGTTATTGTGCTAACAGATGGCCGGACGTCCCCACGGACAGAATTGAATTTGGCTCAAACTTCGAAAATTTCAGTCAGTATTTTGTGGTTTTAAGATAAAGAAAAAATGACAAACAAAAAATTCTTTGCCTTTAAGGAGGCTAACCTAACAAATTTTTGAAACATAGATAAATTGTGAGCCTATAAATTGAAGATTGTATTCATTTCGATGATTACTATTTTCAATTTATCTATGTTTCAAAAAGTATTTTGTGGACGAACAAACATAACAAGAAATCCTTTGAAACGATAGAACTTCCCTTAGATGAATTTAAACATCAAGTTCCGGAATTTTCAGCCAGCATTTTGGCCTAATTTTTCAGCATGTTGATCCACTGCTCTAAAAATACTGAACTACATTCATTTAATACATATTCATATTTCAACGCTCTTCATCTATATAAAGTCATAACAACAACGTTGCATAATATTTATAGTATCCTGTGGGATTCCATGTTATTATACAGCTAGCTACACGTGCCGTCATCAATTTCGAATCAATTTGCGATAATCGATATTCCGAAAATTTGAGTAAATTAATAGACGGCATCAATAGAGAAGCAAAAAAAGGTTGGTTCTGGAGCGAAGTTAATTTTTCATTCATTTAGATATTTTTTATGGGAACCGACTCATAGTCATGAGATATATGTTGATAATTCCCATTTCAAATGACGCGGTTAAGTTTGTTAATCAGCCAAATCGTACAGGATGTTTCATAAAATATGGCCATTCAAAGTTTTTTCCTCCAATTGAATTTGGTGTCATATGCAAGATGATCATTATGCGAAATTTCGTGGCCATAGTGTAAACAGAATCAAAGAAAATTCAATTGGAAGATTGAAAAGAAGAAATTCCATATTTCCATAACTAGGATTCTGATTCCAGTGAAATTTATTTTGAGAATGTAGATTGATATACTGAATATTCATGCGAAATTTCAAGAGGTTGGCATCATCAGAAGAACATTAGAATTCAATTTTTTTAATTGTCAAGTTTGTACATAGTCAAGTTTTTGAATAATTTTCAGAATATTATTCCCATCGTGTTGAGATTTTGCATTTATATATATTTAGTATCAATCCCAAGTTCTATTCAAAATTTTGAGGAAAGAGCCTCATTGCTTCACCAATGAACGAGCGTTCAAAAGCACCTGCTCGCGGCTTTCTTGAATTTTTTATATCGTTTTCTTCAACCGGTCAAGTAACAGGAGAGCACTTGAAGCCTATAAACAGTGGAAATAACTGTGTTTGTCTTGAATTCGTTTTGCGGTCGTCCGGTTGAATGAGAAAAATCGCAATTGTTTTTGCATTTCAATCAACTACCCTTGTAAGGCATCCTCACAATATTTTGTTTGGGAAGGGCGTATCGTCTCTAGCATTGAGGGACCCTTCGGTAATGCTTACTTTATTGTTATTAAGACAACTAAAGTTGAGGAAGTTCTTATAAGAACTCATAATGAAAAATTACAAAACAGTTCTTGAATTCATAGATGGGGACATCGTCGACCACGCAACCCGGCAGTTGAAAATCCAGGAAAAGAAGGAATAATAGTATATTATACTTTATCTACGACTTCTTCAGTAAAATTCGAATTAATCTACATTTAAAAATTTTGAACAGTTGTCAAAAGCATTGTCAACATTTCGTCCAACCGTCAAACCTCTGTACTCTGTAGTCGGGAATCAAATCAGAGTCTCTAACTAATCAAATCATGTACTTTCGCAACTTCAAAAATTTACGTTCTCCAAAAATAAATCTGGAATGAATCGCTAAAACGTTATCTTGATTGATCCTACTTTATATTAATTTTTTTTGTGAACAATTCCATTTTCCTAGGTATTTTTATTAGCGGGAGTTATGGGCGGGTGTTATTATAACACTCGCTTTTCGGTTCATAGACATGTCTATGGTTGTGTTCTAGCTACTATTACACATAGAAATTAGTTTATAGGAGTGGATAAAAGTAAAAAAACAGTTAATTTCGTCGATTCGGGCGATTTGATAACAGAGCTGTCAATAACACACCTGAACCGACGAATTGGATGGAAAAATACAATAGGCTTTCAATCCACAATTGATGAGAACAGTTCGGACTTCGGACTTGTTCTGATCAAATTAAATAGGCGAAGATATAACATACCAACATATCTAACATCCCCACGCAGCTGAATTCAAAGCATTTGGTTGAATGAATGCCATTTGAGTGGCTAAGATTCGTATATGGAAATATAAAATTACATGAAAGATTCAAGACGAGATTAGAAAGTTTGGTTGACCAATCACGTTGTTGATTTTGATTCAAGTCGCTTTTTGCTCTGAAAACATAATAGAAATCTGCACAGAAACAATGATGTTTATTTCATGAATATGATTGAAATTCTGTGAAATCTATTTTAAGGATAAATTAACACAGGTTATTATCTCTCGAAAATTCAGCTTGTGTGCATGGAATCATTCATTCTTTCTAATCTTTGCTTGGAATAAAATTCGTCTAGATATTGTCAACCCAAAACCTATTTTTTCAGGATGAAATGAAATATTGTCTCCCTGTAAAACAAACAGGCCTTTTTCAATCGTGAATAGCTATAATGATGACAATAATAAAAACGATAGTTATTTTCACATCAAAATTTTTATCTAACCCTTGACATTGAAAAAATGTTACTCTAGTCTGCCAAATATATTTTCACAATATAATGAAATACATACATACCTACAAAAGAAACACAACACAATCTCGTCAAACTGAAGGATAAAAATGAATTTATGAATTCATCCTGATGCTTTAATGCTATTCCGGTTCTGATGCCTGCTGGTTTATTTAATATATTGTGTGATGGTATATGAAATGCATGTAGAAATAAAGCAATTGCATAAATTGGAGGACTGAGGACATCTCTGGACCCAATATTTAAATTGTGAACAACACAACGGGAAGTGATTTATTATACTGATAATGGGATGTCCTGGTGCTAATAACATTATGGAACAGAATGGTAGAGGGTAAGAGTCTCCCTGCAATTCGACATATTCAGCCAATTGACCAAGGAAGAGTGTAGATTTTCTGTCAAAGCGTACAATAACGAAAAGAAGATGGAGACATAAATCTGATACCTCTGAATTATTGAATTCATGTGAGAACTGACCGAAATCATCATCTATATTGCTAAAACGGGATCTATGGTAACCGTCAAAATGCTATACCTTTTAAACGACTGCATCAAATTGGATCATTCTTTTTTATTGTGCTCATAATTGCATGGACAAGGTTTATCATCAAAATAATTCCAAAAGAAATATTCAGAAAAGAATAAGAGGCTTTCCTTTTTCTTACGACCGATCAAGCAGTCATAGAGTATTTATAGGTAATAAATAATTTGAAATTTAGACAAAAAGTGAAGTTACATCGAGTGACGAAACCAGGTTTACTGGGTCATCTCGTAACTAATAAATAAGCACAACAATGAATTGTTGATGACGTGGTTACCGAACTCACCAGGATAAAAGTACGGTCTGGTGACAGTTAATTCTCTGAAATTTCAGAAAATCGTCACCGCTTTTTCAGGAATTTGAAATATAGACTTACTAATCGAAGTAACAAAGTCGAAATGCGGATTAAGTATAACAATGGAATCCGATCACATTCCCAGTTAGCTCAAAAATTATGTACAGGGTGCGGCAGAGAGGACGGACGGTTTTTAAATAGTCATAAAACAGTTGATTTTACTCAAAAACAAATTTATTAATGCAATAAGGTTCACAAAGAAATAGCATTTGAGACAGTCAAGGGTAGAAAAAACCTCAGGCATGTGGTGGCCGAAATCGTTGATGCAGTGCTGTTACCGTGAACTCAGAGCGCTACATCGAAATGATAACTAACTTCTTTGTGCCTGAATTAAGACGGCGTGGCGTCGTGTTCCACCCGACGTGTATGGTTCCGGCAGGATGGGGTGACCTCCCAAACAGCCAGAGCAACAATGGACGTTATTCGCCCTCTCTTCCCTGGTCGCCTCATTTCCAGATTTGGAGATTTTCATTGGCCTCCTCGGTCCCCAGATTTATCCTTATGCGATTTTTTCTTGTGGACACCTCAAGGCTAGAGTATACGGACACAAGCACCGAACTCTGGATGAATGAAGGAAGCATTTCTCGTGGAATAAGTCGCCAAAGTTGAAGGAGCAATGTTGGAGAGAGTCTATGCGAACTTCCAAGAACGCCTCTAGCACTGCATCAACGATTCCGGCCACCACATGCCTGAGGTTATTTTCCACACTTGACTGTCTCAAATGCTATTTCCTTGTGAACCTTATTGCATCTATAAATTTGTTTTTGAGTAGAAATAAACTCTTTTATGACTTTTTGAAAACCGTCCGTCCTCTCTGCCGCACCCTGTATAAGTGCCTAGACAACGAGATCTAACATGACGAGAATAACAGAGCTAATAAGGGGACCTTACCTCCTTCATAGGACCATAACCTCGTGTGGCACAGAAGAAACACCTAACAATAGAAACTCTCTAGGAAAGAGGAATAAGGAAGGAATGTAATCTAGCAGAGTTTTCCAGGTCTGGGGCGCACTTAAAATTTCTTCGCAATGTTAGTACAGTGAAACCCCTCTTGGCGGACATTTTTCATAGGCGAATACTCCCTTCGAACAGACAATTGCCATGGAACCGAGAAATTTACTCGTAATATCAATAATACTCACGAGCGGACATTTCTATCGGACGGACACGGACACCATAACTTTCTCATCAGTGCCTAAACACCTCGCATAAACGGACACGGAATTCTAAAGAACGGCCAAAAGTGTATGCGTACGTACATTTTCATGGAAAATTATCGTAGTTATTCCATAGTTAAACCGCGCAAAACACTATTTCAAGGAATCTCCTTAATTTCTTCGCAAGAAATACACAGTTATCGCTAAAAGTGAAACGTATATTCATTGAACTATGGCGCTCAAGGAAATATTTCTATCGTTGAAAGGGATGATGGAGCTGATAAATATGTCAGAAAAAGATAATTCATCACTTTGCAATTTAGCAGCAATAAAAATATCTTACATCAAACCTCTAAAATTCATAAAAGAGTTGAAAATATTTGTCCAAAAAGATTTTGCGTCCTTTCAACACCTCAAAAATCTAGTTCCAAACTCACTTGAAATTGAAAATGAGAAAAACTGGCATTATCCAAAATAACCAATTTTTTTTTAATTGTGTCATTATGTGAATGATTTCGTTTTCTGTGATATACCAATATTTCTGAATTCATTTTCCTTTAATAAGTTTATAAATATGCATATTTCAATAATTCGTTTTCTCGTTTTCATTTTTCTTTGTATTTATTTTGCAACTTCCCACAAGCGTACACCTCCCACTCCCACTGGAACCAACAGTGTCCGCTCTCGGGAGATTTCACTGCATTGAATCAAATATTCAGCTGGTGTTTAGAAAACAGCAAGCAAGCTACACACGTATTACTCATGGACCCCAGAAAGTACCCTGTAAGACTGGGGCTTCCAGAAACCGATGAGTTTAGATTCTGTGGGGAAGATGAGGAAACTTTGGAACACTTTGTGACGAAGTGTTTTTCCCATCGGTCACCAACGCAAAGAAGGTTTGGGTTGAAAAATTATCAGGGATGAGAAGTTCCCACTTTTGGAACTCGTCCCAGTTGAGTTGCTGAGGTTCATAAATCTGGCACCCTGGCAAGCTGTAGAAAAAATTACAATCAGCTGAAAAGAGAGTAGAGCACAATAGACCTGAAGTTCGTACTAAGCAATGCACCCTATCTACCCGACTTTCCTATTTGACGTTGCATCACCAAACGGATGCAAAATCAGTAACGCATTCGATTCGATCGAAGTGAAGTGATTTTCAGTTAATCAGTCAAATAGAAAAGTCCCTATATCTAATCTTTTTTTTATAGAGCCTTGGACTTTATTTTCATCAGTGACTTCAATATAATTTCAACAATACGTCTTAATTTGATCTGATCCCGAGTAGGACTGGGACACCTCTTACCCATGATATAAGAATACCTACATCTTATATCATGCTCTAACCAAGGCATGGGCAATCTTTTTTGTGAGGGGCAAAATAGAAAAAAATTTTCGTTGACCACATGCTTAAATAAAATTTCTAACAGCAATGAAACGAATTCAACATAATTTAAATAAACCTTATATTATGTTCCTTACAATGAAAGAAAGAAAAAACTTAAACAGATATAATTCAACAGAATAAACTCTGTGACTCATCAGTCAGGAGTTCTTAACTAATGAGACACCTAGGATTTCGTTTTTTTGCAATACCATCAATATTTTCAGAGTAAGCAAGTCTTCTGTAATTTTGAACCACTGCGCGAATGAAGATTATAACTGTGTTGTATCAATAATGTCAGTGCTTTTATCCAATGCTATGGAATAAGTAACAGATGTTTCCACTATTTTTCCAAAAGCGACTTTTTTAATTACAGCTATTGCATCATCTATTTGTCTTTTGACTGTTCTTATTGATAAACGTTTTTGTTTTTTTTTCATTCATCTGGATACAAGGTACCTTGTATCCGCGAGTTCTATCCAGCACTCTTCCATAAATTCACCTTCTGAAAATGGCTTCGAGTATCCTGATTTTTTCTTACTAATGGAATAACTTGCCGGAATGATATCTTCAGCTTCTTCATTACTTTTCAGAAAGATATTCTGCTGTCAAACCAAATTCGTTTTTCAACTTCTCTCTTCTTTCATTTTCTAAGTAGTCCAGTCCAACTTCTGAATGTTTGCCAATGTTTGGTAGTATAATGTCTTCTTAAATTATATTCTTATTTCTTTCGCAATTGCTACGGTCTCATTATATATTC
Organism: Propylea japonica; assembly: GCA_013421045.1. Taxonomy (NCBI): domain Eukaryota; kingdom Metazoa; phylum Arthropoda; class Insecta; order Coleoptera; family Coccinellidae; genus Propylea; species Propylea japonica. The sequence goes on from CM024239.1 coordinate 66,429,633, forward strand.
AAAGAGCTGATTTGGAGGTTTGTTGTGTGTGATCAAATTTATTGGAGGGCCAAGAAAATTCTATTCGCGGGCAGCATGTGCCCCGCGGGCAGTAGGTTGCCCATCCCTGCCCTGCTCTAACCCATGAAAATGCTGTAAAACATGAAAACTTCGTCGAACACATGATTTCGATCCCCTAGCCCTAACGCGTAGATAAATGAAACTCTCTAGATGCCCAACGAACGTGGTTTCACAATCATCAGAGACACCATGCGGACGGTTGCCTGAACTACTGGTGATATGGCGGGAATACAGCGGGTTCAAATAATATCGTTACGTTTTCGTCTTGGGTTAGTCGATTAAAAAATTGTTTATTGTCATGGGAAAAACTACATAACAAAAGAATATGTACAGTAATATCTTATGAAAGACGTAAATTTTGTCCACTTGAAACAGATAAATTGAAATTAACAACTGAAGGTATTTGTCAAAATAAATACCGACAAACTTGATATATTCATCAGATTTTATCAAAGTATTAGAACAGGCGATAGTCAACAAGAGTGCATTTTTCAAAGATATTTGAGGCAGTATGGTATTCATATTATTAAAATATGAACTACATTACAAAAAAAAATTAGTACAGTAATATATGTATATGAAATATCATAGATTATGCCTTCTCTCTAAAACAGACCAAATTAAAATTGAATTTTAAAAGCAAAGGAAATCGTTAATATAAATACCAACAAACTTGATACATTCATCAGATCTTATGAAAGTATTAGCACAGGCAATAGTCAACAAGAGTGCATTTTCAACGATATTCGAGGCAGTAATGATAATAGAATAATCAACTGTGAAAATGAGGAGCAATAAAGTTTTCGGACAAATAAGTAAAAGGGTAACAATAATGTCACAAAATAAATGAAATGCCTATTCATCTGGGGAATATGAGAACATTTGCTAATCATATAATTTTTGATCCACTTTAGAGTTTAGATTCCTTTCTTTCTGTAACAAAAAATGCATTTTGCTTCACTTATATATAATGCAAATCTACCAGGAATGTATCTGATTTACCTTTTTGTTCGACAAATTTCAACGATGTTGCTAAAATATAAGGCTAATGCATCACTAGGATATCTCAGCCTTTTCTCCAAGCTGTTTCAGTATTAGTTTCTAGAGGTTTGACGTTGGAGTATATTCCTGCTGTTGTTTCTTCAGCTGAAGGTAAAGAATGAAATATTAGATAATTCTATTTTTATGAATAATTATAAATTATGAGATACAAATTATAATTGAAAACTTACATTCAATCTTTTGTACAATATATGAAGATGGTATTTCGATATTTATTTCTGGCGAATGCAGCAAATTTCCAGTACCTTCAATGATTGAATGAATTCATCAACTTTTCAGTACATATATTCAATGGATATTCACAAATAACCAGCACAAACTTTTCTTGTTTACATGTTCACCTTTCTTCTACGGCCATATTGACAATGTTGACATCTCAAATTAAAGGATCCTCAAATTTTTACCCTAGCGGCATCTAGCCAACGGTTGCCAGAACTAAATATATGAAACCAAAAATATCGGCTAGTTGGGCATCTAGAGAGTTTATCTATGCCCTAACGCACAATCAGTAACAAGAAGGGATTCCGTTTGTTCTTTTGACGGGAAAGAGTCACAGTCACGTTCTCATCTACAGACAATGAAATCATTACAATTCAAAATTGAGCGACATGTGCTCTTGTTTTTAATAAAATCTAAATACTTGAAACAAATGTTCAAGTTGAAGACGTACTATTTAATGAACTCTTGTGATATACAGATCTTCTTTGATGTGATGAATCACTAACTGACATCTAAATTTGGAATGTCATAAATCAAATTGAACTCGAGTGAAGATTTGAGAATAACGTAATACTAAATAAGAACCCCGCGGATACCGATTGCGAATAATCAATTCAGAACAGTTCCAAGTTTTCACATATTATACAAGTCAGATCTGAGAGGAAGGAGAGAATCCTGAGAATCATCTGGTTAATTAACTGTGAAGTGTTGAGTTTGTCTTAGCTGAAATCGCTCACTCACAGATGTCAGAATTAACTTTGCTTTCCATAGAACTCGTGTTCCAAAACGTGTAAATTAGGGTTTCCTTCGGTTGATGGTAAGGATAAATTAAACATCCGTCAAGAATGAGATTTGTCTATTGAATTGGAAATCTCGTGTATTTGGAAATGGTCTTCCAATATTCGAATGAACTCATGAGGTGTGACAGGTGTTGCTAGCGTTTTTAGTGTTGAAAGTCCCACTCACATGTTTAACAACTCCTCATTTTTATCATAGTATATAATGAGTTGTGGTTTTCTTGGGGAGTTTTTCGTTTGTTAACCGGACTGTCGTCCTCTAAAAGGACTATTCATAGAAAAGGGTTTTCCAATTATTTGAGGTGTTTTTTGAATAGCCCTCTATTTCGGTAGATGTCACGTTTGAAGCATATTATAGTCAAGGAAAACTATGTGACACCACTAATTTCTCAATAATTGGTTCCTGAATATATCGGTTAAGTTTATCAACACCAAAAACAACAGAAGATTTTTCAATATTTCGTGAAGATCTATCAGTTGTTGAGAGAATATTCCAAAAAAATAGAACTGAACTACATATTCCGATGAGAATAAATTGGGGTTTTATGAAGAGAAAATGAGACTTAATTTATTTGAAAGGGTGCGGAACTAATTACACTGATCAACAATTGCTAGGGATCACTTATGAACTTCTCTTTATTTGTACTTTTTTCAAGTTATCTCGTGAATATTTGTATCGGGTTTTTCACTATAATTTGACCCCCCCTTTCACTTTGTTACTAAAGGAGATACAAAAAAATGTTTCGTATAAAAGATTCACGAAATCAACTGAGGTTTTTTATATGAGTCCAGAAACTGAAATATATACAGGGTGGCCAATATATTGATGGCAACTACATTTTTTCAAATGGAACAGCCTCTATATTTTTGGCTAGCTCTTTTTCCCCTGATTTCGAATATGTGACAAATGTTGGTCTATCTCTTTTATTCTGAGAACCACAGAGTTTTAAATTTTAAGAACTACCTGCCAAGATCTGTAATCATTTTACAAGTGGCAGAGTGCGTTTACTGAAAATGCTCATTTTTGGAGTTATAATAACGTCAATGGGAAGATATGCAGGGTGAACAACATTGAATGCAACTATATGTTTCAAATGGGACACTGTCTCTTCAATTTTCAGAGTTTCAAAGTTTTGAAATGATGACACCGAATAAAAAATATGTGAAAAACCTACGAAATTCTTTATATCCAACCAATCTACTTAAAAGTTTTATTTTAGAATGAATACTAACGATAACTTAACCAATTAAAAATGATAAACTATGGTAGTACGGTAAGAATAACACCAACTAAAGAAATTGCTCAAAATGACCACTTTCATTCAATACACATAGTTCATATAGTTGTCTCAAGTTGTTTAGACTATTTTTGATAGCTTTATTATGTTTCTTATTCAAGTCAGAAATTAAAGCTTCAAAATTTGTTTCTAATCATTACAATATTATCATTATTCTTTGTGCGTTGACGGGATTAGTTCCGAATTATGGGTTTAATATTGGTTGATTTTATATCATTACATTATTCTCCGCTTTCATTGATTGTCATTATTGCTGAAGTAATTTTTTTTGCTCCAGAAACGGCTATAAAAACGTGTCCAACGGTGTTAAATCGGGACTATTTGGTGGCCATAAAATGGGTGCGCCATTACCAATCCAAAGATCAAATCGGCCACTTAAATATTCACGAACTTCCAAAACGCTATGCCAGATGGTTATTGAAATTGAAACTTTGTGGTGCTCAGAATAAGAAAGATAAACCAATATATGTTACAGATTCAAAATCAGGGGAAAAAGAGCTAACCAAATATGGAAAAATATACAGGGTGTTCCATTTGAAAAAATGAAGTTGCCATCAATATATTGGTCACCCTGTATATATTTCAGTTTCTGGACTAATATCAACAAACCTCAGTTGATTTCGTGAAACCTTTGTATGAAACATTTTTTTGTATCTCCTTCAGTAACAAAGTTAAAAGGGGGGTCAAATTATAATGAAGAACCCGGTACATTATACATATGTTCTCTAAGGAAAAAGTAAGATGTTTTAGTTGATTATATCAAAGTCTTCCTCATTTCATCGGCTCTTCTTCACAAAATCGATTATTATCTGTAGGCTGTTACAGGTGGAGTGAAAAGCAATGTGGTATTTGTTATTAAATCTGTTTTTTTTCTCGTTCAAACACATAAGGTGATAATAATTGAAGAAATGAGAACAATATCAGCTTATCAGTCATGCCGAGAAGACGTTTGGCTCCTGTGCAACTGGACCAAATCATACGGTGGATACAGGAACGTTTGTCCCAGCGAGAAGTGTCCCGGCGGTTGAATATTTCTCAAAGTGTCGTGAGTCGGGCTTGGAATAGGTTCATCCAAAACGACTCAGTAGCTTATGTTCATGGGGGAGGTCGGCAGCGTAGTACAAGAGCTGCCCAAGATCGTCTTTTGATCCTCATGCTAGGAGAAATCCCACACACCTGGCATCGCGGCTCAATAAATCATTGAGAGTTGCAACAGGACTTCTAATTTCAAACCAGACTGTAAAACGACGACTACATGTTCGTGGTTTGAAAGCACTTAGAAGGGTACAACATCCCCGTTTGAATAGGGAACACCGGATTCATCGACGGCAATGGGCTGAGGAGCACCGCAGTTGGACACTTGAAGATTGGAGCCGATGTTTATTTACGGATGAGTCTAGATTTCGTTTGGTCAACTCCGATGGACGTATTCTTGCTTGGAGGGAAAGAGGTCGAAGGTATGCAGAACAGTTTATGGTACCCACAACAGCTTTTGGCGGAGGTTCTATATGTGTATGGGGAGGCATTTGTTTGAACCTACGCACCGAGTTGGTTGTTCTGCAGAACACCACCAGAGTTCACGATATGATTATTGAACCTAATGGTTCCGTTTGCGGCTGCCGTGGGCGAGAATTTCATTTTAATTGACGATAATGCCCGTTCACACCGTTAGTCGTCTGGTTTAATGAAGCGCTAGAACTCATGCTATTGATAGGATGGACTGGCCAGCTCGCTCTCCAGACATGAATTTCATCGAACATGTCTGGTCTGAGATGTCTAGACAATTGTCAAACTTAGAACAACCGATCAATAACCTGGAGGACGCTTTACGGGATATTCGGACGAATTTGCCCCAAATTTTATAAATCGTTTGATCGAAAGTATGCCTCGTAGGGTAGAATGCTTGAGACGAGCTCGTGGGGGACCAACTAGGTACTAGCTTAACCGAAACTTCAGCCTTTTTGTGGTTTCATCATGAAATTTTCATGTTATTCAAACACTGAATTTTGAGTGTTCCTAATGAAGTCTCTTTTTCTCTCCCAACTTTCCATTTTTTCATTCTTTTCTCAAGTGAACCATATTATCAACTGAAATACTCTGATATCTGACTAAATTTATAATCTTGGAGCGAATATTTCAGAAATAAATTTAGAACAAGTAAGTGATCCCTATCAATTGTTGTGCAGTGTATTTGAAAGTTCTCCGTCTATAAAGATCGTTTGATGGTGGATTGGGTCACATCAATAGGTATAAAAGAGACATTCCAACGCCAATGTTCGATTTAAAAGAATTCGTTTTCCTCATGATGAAGGTCTGAGTACCACATGATGTCAGGGTTGCCATGACGTTTGGCTCGATTTCAGGAGTCGAAAGCTACCTATTCTTCAAAAAATTCCATTGAAAAGAGTTCCGGTGAATTTTAGTTTATTTCCATTTCTTATAAAATAATTCAGTTCTCATAAACTAAAGTTATCCGATCAAGTTTCACAGCTATTACAACATCACCTGAGAAGAAAATAACAGCAAACTTAGAAAATACAGAAGAGTTTCGGTAATTTCAGAGTAAGACATATGTATTATGTATACCTAAATGAATGAAATGATACTAAAGTACAATTCGGTTTCGTTTCGCTTCCTCGAAATAGTCAAGCGTGCAAACACCTTACATCTCTGGTATCCCATATTTCATGGCTAGAAGCTTACTAACTTATGGAAACGTTACTAGTTCCCTACTACTGGAAAATCGATAAGTAACCATCATTATCAGTCACTTTGTTTTTCATGAAACGCATATTTCTCGTCTGATAATCCCTACATTTCATGTTCACAAATAAATATTTTTTGTCGACCCACTCTATTCCATCGAACTATCTCAAAAATTCAACTTTATCGATATCGAAGGAAATCATTACCATCTGAATCGAAAAAGAATGGGATAATTACGCTGTGGTATATACGATAGTATATCCCGAAAAAACATAGGTATTGTTTTATTCTATCCATTTCAATTTGGCTCATTTCATGAATTTCTTGTTTCAATACCAACACATACTAAATATGAGACCAGGTCATTGGATGGTTGTAAAATAATAAATAATCAAAGCGAACCCTTTTCAATGAAAATGAGGATAAAGCTCTACCATATGGATTACTTCAAATACATTTGGACGTTTTTATCTGTTTTGTAGATATAGAAAACAATGATGATATTTTCTCTTTGATATGGTCAACAGATTGTCAGAAAGTCTTAGCATAACCCTTCATCTTGTACATCAATTTCTATTGCGAGCAAAGCCATTCTGATCACGTGTGATAGCTGTAAGGAAATCATTTGAGTGAAAAATAACACCAGATGTAGATAATTTCAGGAGAGAGGAAGGTGTAGTACTCAAGTGCGCAAACACATCTCTGGTTTTCTAGATTTTCTTTATAGGTTAGCTGTAGGAGCATTCTAGAACCTAGTATATTATAAACCCATGGAATTTTTTCCACTTCCCTACTTTTAGAAATCGATTACTAACCGTGCAACTATTTCAATTCACTCTTGTCTTTCATCATAATCCCTACATTTCATGTTCACAAAATAAAATGTTTTTATGTCTACCCTCACAGTCCCCATCGAACTTTGTCAATTAATAACCGCTTCTGTGTTATAGAAAACTCTTTTGATTCGCGTGTATTCAATCATGTCTATGCCATCAACCCTCGTTGGAATCCCAAAGGACTACAACAATTCATCGTCATTAATGAGAAAGCACGTGAAGTGCGTTCGTTTATATCTTTTCTTTTTCGGTCGAAAACTTCGGGATTACTAGTCCGTTTTTGTCAGTAAAACATAAACATTTTTCCGAGCAATATGTGGAAGTTAAGGAATTTGAACAATTTTCGTATTGATATAATGCAGTTCAACCAGTTGCTGGATATGAAGAAATTTTTGGGTGTGGAGGATGTGAATATATTGAGAGTAAGTTATGTATGAGAATTCTTGTCTAGAGAATAAGGAATTCGGAAGCTCCGATTATTTATGTAATCACATCGAAATAACGTGGGTAGAAAGGGTGGAATATAAAATGTCAGATATAAACAATTTTTTGCTTGATGAGTCTAGAGTTGTTTTTCTTGATTTGCTTTTTGCAGAAATATTTAATTTTTTAAAATTTTCTCACGTGTTTTTTCTGCAACAAGATTTTCTTTATTCAGTATTGGACAATTCTAGATAGTTTTCGATTTGCAGCTGGCAGCCATATCGTAAAGTTCGACATTCTTGAGGTTTTCCATTCAGAAACCATTTCTGTTTTTGTATTAACTCAATAGTGATTCACTTAACAAGTCTGGAAAATAGGGTTTATCGAGAATAAATAAATTCTAGTCTGATGGAAGTCTGTGAGTCCACAAAAACTATTTTAGGCGTTTTGCGAACATTATTTTTTCGGAAACCGTGTAGAATCATAGTATTGCTGCAGCTTTGCATATTTTATTGCGACTTGAGATAAAAGAACATGTTATCTTTTGACAACTAATTTCAATTGAATGAATAGAAAAACTTCGCAGACGGATCATTCCAAACCTCGACAATCCTTTTTCTAGCAGAATTTCAATTTGAAGACCTATATAAAGTATTGTTTTTACATGACAAGGCACGGAATGACTTTTTAACGCTCGTACTTGAACGAGTGCTATATACCATTTTGCCCAAATGTCTGTTTTCGAATTTTGAGCCGAAAATGGTCTCCAATGACAGACTTCGAATCCCTGATGGCGAAACCGTGGTAAAATTTAATTCTGTCCGTGGGGCCCGTAAGGCCGTAAATACGATAACTTTCGAAGGAATTGTCCTAAACACTTGAGATTTTCAGAGTGAATTCGGTTCTCAAATGCCGCGGTTGAGTTCCAGTCAAATCGTACAGGGTGTTCCATGACATATGGCCATTCAAAATTTTTATTAATCAATATCTCAGACGGAATACCAGTTGAAATGATATTTTGCGGCCACATGTAAGACGTTCATAATCAGCCTGATGCAAAATTTTGTAGCCATAGTGTTAACAGAACCACAGAAAATTGAATTGGAATATTGAAAAGGAGAACCTTCTTATTTCCATAGCAAGATGTCCAATTCGGGTGAAATCTATTTTGTGGATGAAGATTTATATACTGAATGTTCATGAAGAATTTCTAGATGATCGCATCATCTGAACCATAGAATTTATTTTGTTCAACCATTGATTTTTTACCTATTTCATTTTTTTTAATTTTCAGAATATAATTCCGATCGTGCTGTGATTTTTGCATTCGTATATTCAGCATAAATCTCAAGTTCTATTAAATTTTTGAGGTAATATAACTTTATCGCTCCACAATGAACAAACACCTGCTCAGGGCCTTCTTAATTTCTTCATATTTCCGTATGTAAAAATTTTTTTTCATTCAATTATCAACGGAATTCAAATTTCACAAATATTACGAAGTAAATTTCAATGAAATAACAGTAAAAAGAATGAAAGAAGAGTAAAATCTTGAAATCTGAAAATGCTCACAATCTAATAAAAACACTCCCCAGTTGAAAACTTGTAGTTTGAAACAAATCCATATCCGTCAACCCAGCGGCACGTATCCAGAGGGTTGTTGATTAAATAATTTATTCTACTGAACCTAATTCTGAACAAATCTCAGACCCTCAATTTCCTTTGAGGAACATTTATTCTAATATTATCCAGGAGATAAGGACAATCGATGAAATTATGAAGATATAATTTTATGAAACAACATAATACTGAAATTACGACTCCTCCTTTCGAGAAGAGTGAGAAACAAATTATCACGACTAATTTCATAATCAGTGGATTCGCGAGAGTAACTAACCCATTTATACAGGGTGGGTCATCCATAACTTTCCACCCCGAATTTTGAGCTTGGAATAAAATGGAATGGAATAACGAAAAAACGCTCGGACTGGTCAAATCTTGTTGAAAGGGGGACAAATAAGGGTGTTCAAATGAGTTTGATATCACTACCCCTCTAGCCGCAACCACTAGCAGCTCTCATTTTTGAATAGGGAAAAGGAGTCGAGCAGCACCTTGTTCGAAAGGCCATTCAATTCCCTACATGGGTGATTTTTTTTACAGAGAAAATCATGCGCTTTCGTTAAAATTCAAATAATTGCAGTTAGGGTAGCAGCTAGAGAGTTAGTGATATCAAACTCATTTCAGCATACTAACATATCCTCCTGTAAATAAAATTCGACTTGTTCGAGTGTTTTCCCATCTCAAAAATCCAAATTCGGCGTGTGGAAGTCATTGATGGAATACTGAGTCACTCTGTAAATAAAGCGATGAAAAAAAATACACTCATGCGGGAAATTGAATTGCCTTTCCAACAAGATGCTGCTCGACCTCTTTTCTATCATTATACGCTCGTTGCATATATATTAATATCCTATTGTTTTACTGGGGGATCGTTTAAATAGAAAAAATATGGGAAACCAATTTCAAAAAAGTATCCTAGGGTGGTTTTTCAGGGGTAGTAACGACTGATTGTGATGTAATTTTTGCAACCATTTGAAATACTTTTTGTTCGAACTTTCTACATTGTCTTAGAACAAAAATTTTAATTTATGTAAAATCTTGGGACACCCTGTATACTGAGAAGTGAACGTTTTTCTTCTTCTGAAAACGCTGATGATGCAGATTGCATGTTTTGGTATCCTCAATTAAAGTTGTTAACTTGCTAACAATTGATCAAAACGCATCCAGTGGTATACTAACAAATACTTACGAAAAAAACACAGTGTTTTCCGGAGATTAAATTTGTTGTTCTTCTCTAGTTCGTAAAAAAGGATACCTTCCTACTGAATCAATACAAGGATTGAACATATTTCTAGCAATCAAGTTATGTTTTTTTCGTGTTCCGAAATGAAGAGAATCATTTATTACTTGAAGGTATAGTCATGGAGTCTGGAATTAAAGCCTATAAAGAGACCAAAACCTCTAGAATATAATGAATGTCCGTATCGTATCAGCAGTTGTGATTTATTCGATGATGATACTTGGCTGGTTTTCAAAAGTTATAGGATTATATTTTGGCACTCTCAACCTTATTCAGAACCGTTTCATTCAGTTACGATCAAATCAGATTATGCAAAATTCTAAATGGATATCCAAAGTTTCAAGCAGTGGCGTTGAATCAACGAACTAGTTGAAATTGAAGTTGTAGACTAAATGATTCAATGAGTAACCGTTCATCACTCAATACAGTTAATGGAACGAATGATCCAGGATGTTTGCACACTTGTGGACGAGTGTTCCAATTTTGATTTCGTGCAGAGATATAGAGGCGTTTCGGAAACTTACTCAGGGTTATTATCTCGATCCATTGGGTCACGTGACGATCTACTCGGATCACGGACCCGGGTTCTAAGTTTACGAACACATCAGGTTTAGGATTTGAAGTGTCAGACGTATCAATAACATAACCAAATATTTTATGATTTTTTTTTCAGTTCCAGTCTTTTTTCGGATTGTTTCTAGCATTGCTTGCATTGATTGACTTTTGTGAAATTTTTATTTTTTATTATTTCTGGTGTGCCCCTCTTGTTTGATGTTAACTTTGAGTAACTCTGTTAAAGAAGTAAAGGAGGCTGTAGCTTAACCTCATGAAGATCTGTATACAAGTTATGAAGACGTTGTTTTACATTATTTTCTTGGCTCATGGAACCACACATTTCACATTGAGCCAAATTTTTTTTCTTTTCATGATTATTAGGAAAGAAATATATGAAATTACTAAGAAAAAAGTAGAAGACTCATTACCGCCTTTTTCAAATACAAGATTCAAATGCAGTGCGCATTTGGTGACTCTATGACCCTGCGCTTATGTAGGGTTAAGACAGATCAACTAGGGTCAGTGATCGGGTTAATAGCACCGTACTTTCCTAACACGGTTGGATCGAGTTACCCGAGTAAGTTTCCGAAAAGGCCTTTGGAGAGTGAAAGGGACCGGCTAGCTGTCACTGAGGGCAAATGGTCTTAATCTTAATTCAATAGAGAATTGAAGAATTCTTTCTATTTATCATGATGTGATAAAAACAGAATACTGAATGAAACAAAGCAATCTTATTGTTACCTACAAATTTAGACAACCAGTAGTCACACTATGGCTACTCAGAAGCCTAAATATTTGAGTGGGAATATTTCAGAATTCAGAATTAACGCACCAGATCATTTAACTTGAACTCGCAAAAAAGAATCATGCCATGCATTTTGAGACAACTAGGAGACTTTCGAGTTTCGACCCGGAATGATTCCGTTGAGAAGATCTTCGCTTTGATACACTTAGACTTGAGGAATGTTAAAAATCAATGGATTGTTTTTATTCAGTATTCTTGATCATTGTATCCAGATTAGGCAGCTCTAATAATATAGAATCATATACTTATGCGATTTCTAGTGAGTAATTTTGACGATTAAAACTTGGGGGACAAATAATCTATATTATTCGCATTATACCATTCTCTTCCATAATAAAGTGAAGCTTATTATTGGCCTGACGTGTGTTATACAAAAAGTAGTTTAGATAGATCTTATTTCCGAATAAAAAGGTCAGCATTTGAGGCTTCTCCACGAACACGACCAATGTAAGGTTGTGAGATAAATCGGCTTTCAGGAATAAAACACGTTGTCGGTATGATATTAGCTATCCTTTCATCTCTGAATGGGACGATGTGAGTTATCTCTCATCTTCTATAACGATCGATTTATCCACAACTTATAGCGTCTTAGTGAATCTTTTCAATTGGACCAAGGTCTCTTTCTAAGCAATAATATCATCTCGGCAAACTTCAATATTTATTTCTTTATGAATTGAAACAAAATTGTTTTTTGACATGCGCCCACTGAATTATAAATTTCTTTTCGGATGTCTTTTATGTAGAACTTTTCTATAAATTCAATCATTATCGAGACAAATTGATTTTCCATACCAATTTCTGGCATTACTTGTTTAGACATAATTGAGTAATACCGGGTCCTGCGATTGAACTGTCCGTCTCTAAAAATTCAAAATTTTCTGGTAATTTTCAATATTTATTCACATACTCTTTTGCATATGAAAGCAGAAAGTTCAAAGTTTTTCATGTGCTATTCCGAAGGAATATGACCGCCTTTGGCCTTCACAACAAGCTTGAGTCTCTTTCTGAATGAGGTGCACGCTGCTCGAATGACGTCCTCACTTAAACGGTTCCATTCTCGCGTCAGCGACAACTTGAGCGATTCCAATGAAGTGTGTTTTTTAGAACAAGCTTGGGCCTGTATGATGCTCCAAATACAGTAATCCGCGGGTTCAAATCTGGTGAGGACGGCGGCTACATATCACGGTCTATCAAAACTGGAACGTTCGATCTCAACCAATTTTGCGTGCCATTTGCTTTATGCGAAGGAGCCGAGTCTTGTTGGAAAGTCCAATGCTCTGAACCGAATGTTTTGCGTGCCCACGGTATTAACTCAGGTCTCAAGATCTTGTCTCGGTAGATTTGTTCGTTTATCTTGACTTCGTTGCGACCCATTGGCAGGAAAACGAGTGAAGAACGGCCTTTTTCAGAGATCGCCACCCAGGTGCCGTATTCTCGAGAAGTGATATTCGAAAACGTATACGCACTTCATTGCGCGAGTCCCTGTTTTACCTGCAAAAATGCACACCGCGCAATTGAATTCGTATACGTTTTGGACTATCACTTCTCGAGAATACGGCACCAGACCATGATTTGGTCGGCCTCCTGTCGTCGAGTGACCCGTAACGATCCGAATGATTGCTGGTACGTTTTCTTCAACCAAACCCGATCGTTTTGTTTGTTCAAATATGCTCAATGCAGAAGTTTTCTCGTCAGAGAAGACAATGTTCGGAAGCATCCACCCCATCGAGGCAGGCGAATCAGCTCCTTCGATCGATCCAACCTCTTGCGACATTGCAAGCTGTGATCCTGAGACTTATGTTTTTTATAAGGTGGGACCTTAAGCTTCTTCTTCAATATGCGACGAACACTGCGGTCGCTCACGTTGAGGTCCTGGGCGAGCTGTTGAGCTGAGCGCTCCGGATTTCTTTCCAATCGATGACGCACCCTTTCGACGACTGCTGGTGCTGTTGCAGTACAGCGTCGTCCTCCACCGTAGCGTTTCTTGATGCTACCAGTCTCAACATATCGTTGGATAGTGCGACGCACAAATTTCTCATTCAATTGTAGTTTTGGCAGCGCTCGACGAATTTCGATATTCGATTTTCCTTCCAAATGGAGAGCAATCACCGCATTACGTTTCAAATCCATCGTCTAAATTGCAGAATGTTTTTCTCTCACATCAAAATCACTTTAAGTGTTGACATATAACATGTCAGAGAATGCCCTGTCAAATTTTCGCTGCGTTAGGTTCAGTGGTTCGGATTTTATATCAGTTAGATGGAGACGGACACTTCAAAGGCCGGACCCGGTATAATAAATTCACGAAATTCTTGTTGGTTTAGTTTCGAATGACATCAATCAAAGCTTATAGTTATAACAGAATACATCTCTGATCTCTACCCTTCAGAAATGGATCCAAAATTGGATTTCACAATGACTATACTAACACGAGGCAGGTTGGTTGTGGTTTAATATTTATAATCAGTTCACAACAGGGCAAGGGAACCGGGAACCAGCTTCTTATTAATTTCGAACAATTAGTCAAAATTCGATGTTATTACCGTGAAGTCTGTGGGGAAAACTAACCACTACTAACAGAAAAGAAGAACTGAAATGAAGTCTGCTCCAACAACGTACCTTCAACAAATTTTTCCTTAATTGTACCTTATCCAATAACAAGAAATTACAATCCATCACAAACTTGATATCCTGATAATGAAATTCTATTTGAACCTTGGGTATGTCTGGTAGCAATAAATAGGCTGCTGATATCGGAAAAATTATAATCTCTCACTTTTTGAAATCATGTTTCTGTTTTTCTTCATTGAAAACGTGTTCGATATCAACTTCTTTTCAATTTATATATCGATGATCTCACACAGATTTCATCACACATAATACAGACTTAGGCTTTGATTATGTAAAATATTTTAATTGAAGATCCTCGAGGTCAAAAGAAACAAATTTTTCTTTCACTAATCTATCTCTATTTAATTCAGCCTAGATAAAAAGATATAGGCATGTCATTTCGAATTTTCATTATGAGCATTGCCACCCCTGGAAACCTGAACACTATAATATGTATATTTTTCCCTCAAAATTTACAGGGTATGTCATGTATATGGACAGTACAATCAATCAATATAATAAATATAATAATATTTTCAAAAGCACGCTATATAAAAACACTTAAACAAATAATAATAATAAATTTCCGACAGAAACAACTACAAATGACTTTAAATTGGCACTAAAATTTGAACTCCAGGAACTCCTCCATGGAGTAGAATGCGCTTCTATTAGCAAGGTCCTAATTTTCATCTGAAAGGTTCAAAGCGCAGTGAAGTTATCTGCTGTGGAAGTTTGTTGAACAGCTTCAAAGAATTGAAAACATGAGTTGTTGTCAGTCGATCCATTGGGGTCACAAATTTGTTCCTAAATCTTGTTCGATGTTCGTGGATCTGTCCATGGTTTATGAACATATTTCTGTTCTTGTGGGCGAATAAGAGACATTGCAGTATGTAACAGCACGGTAAGGTAAGAATCCCATATTTGGCGAAAAATGGCCTGCAACTTGTCTTCTGGTCGACTCCCGCTATCAATCTCACCGACTTTTTCTGCTTCAGGAACACTATGTACATTAAAAACAAGACTGGTCCAAGTATTTGGATTTGAAGTTTATATAAGCATAAGATATTTAGATATACCAATAACCATATGACATTCAAATCTTTGTAATGAGGATGTAATACGTATTATGAAAATAAGCGTAAACGTGTTCTTTTCCTTCCATTTGGTAAAAAATATGTACTCATATTGCAATGAACTAGGTGTCAATTCTCGGATCACTCGTTCATGAACGTATGTTGCTTCAAATTGAACTAGTAGTGTTCATCCCTCCGGTAATTCTGACTTTCAGAGCATTTTGACTGACATTCACATATAGGTCTAATATATTTATTTATTTATTTATTTATTACCGAAAAACACAAAATTAACTACAATATATGTGCAGCTCACAGGGGTAATCAGTTACCTGTTTGTGAGCTCGGTGTAGAAAGTCAATCATACATCATATCTTATTCAAAACCAACAAAAACCTGAAAAAGACTGAAACCCCCAACACCACAGAACATGCACACTTTCAACCCCCATCGCAATTTACAACTACAACAATAATAATACGAATTTTGATCCTAATCACAAACCTGTTGAAACCCATTTCTTCAATTTATTCTTTCTGGAATATCCACTGCTCAAAATTTTTAGCTCATTAGGAAGTAAGTTAAACACACTAATTGCTCTCACAATACTACTTTTACCACTGACTGTCTTGAATCTTATAGGCAATTGGATACTTTTGTTCCTAGTGATGCTGTTTGATTTCATAAATTCATTTTTAAGTACGTCATAATGATATTTCAGTGATTCAAGTGAAAAAAGTTGTTCCATTGTCAAAGGTCCGTTACGAACAATCTCGTTTTTATTAACTATCTTCAAAATCCTCTTTTGATGATTTTTTAACAGATTCAGACAGTTAGAGTAAGCTCCCCCCATGCAATAATTCCATAACTTATAATACCATGGAACAGTGCATAATAGAGCATTCGAAGAACCTCACCAGGCATTATTTCAGCAAGTTTGTGGAAAATAAAAACCATGTATTTCGTTTTTTTAAGCAAATATTCGATATGCTTTTCCCATCTCATGTTACAATCAAAGATTATTCCCAAGTACCGGACTGTCTCTACCCTAGTTATTAGTCTTCCATCTATGTTAATATTTAAAAATTCCGGAACGCTATTACGATAATTCCCAATATTACGTTACGGTGACTCGGTATCGATGTTTAGAGAGAGTTTGTTTGACGACAACCAGCGCTTATTTCTTTCAGATATTCATTCATCTTGTCCTCAACTTCTTTCCAACTATTACCATTCGACACAACAGCGGTGTCGTCTGCGAAAGAAATTACTGAATCGTCAGGTACAGTCACGAGCATATCATTTACATATATGAGAAACAATAACGGTCCCAAAACAGTGCCTTGGGGAACTCCTGTACTCACCTCGCAATAGTCGCCGACAACTTTGTCAAATTCCACCGATGGCATCTCTTTTCCAAATATGAAGTGAGAAGCTGATGCGCTTTACCTCTAATTCCAAAGTTGTTCAATTTTTCAAGCAAAATTTTGTGATTTACCGTATCAAACGCCTTTGTCAGATCTAAAAAGGCTACAGCCACTGGCGCACTTCTATCAAGTCGTTGGTATATTAGGTTAGTCAGAAATTCAAAGCGTCCTTGGTTCCCAAATTTTCCATGAAACCATACTGCCTTTTTGATATTAGATTGTGTTTTTTAATAAAACCTGAAATTCTGAGGTAAATATTTTTTCAAAGATTTTAGCCAGATTAGATATTAATGATATCGGTCTATAATTCGACAACTATGCTTATCTCCAGCCTTATGAATTGGTTTAATAACAGCTTTTTTGAACGCATCTGGCCATATTGCTCTTTTATGCTTGAATTTATTATATGCGCAAGAGGTTCTGCAATAAAGTCGGCTAAAGCAACAACGGTCTTCGTATTTATGTCATCAACCCCACCACACTTCATTTTCATCTTTTTAATTATATTGATTACCTCGCACGAATCAGTAGGTGATAGAAACATAGTATGGGGATTAACCAGGGGAGGTCTAATTTGTGTCCCACTCGGCTGTCGGACACCATCACCGAGTTGTCTACCAATGTCCGCAAAATATTTACCGAAACAATTCGCAATCAGAAATGGATCCCGGACCTTAGATTTTTTTCATCATATATGAAATCAACGCAGTCTTCCCTTTTACCGTTTTTTGCCGAGTTTTTCATGAATTATTGACCACAATGCTTTGGAGCTGTGAATGTTTTTTTCTACAATTTTTTTATCATACATTATTTTCGCGTTCTTAATTACTTTATCTAGGATTTTAACATAACTTTTATATTCAGTCTTCATTGAAGGTTATCAGGTGCATCCAGAGCCGGACCGTGGGCGTGGCGAGGGAGGCATTTGCCACGGGCGCAAACGACTTAGGGGCGCAAAATGTGAAATATGATATATTCCATTTTAAATGAAGATTGATTAGAAGCTCTTTATTTAAAAGTGGCGTATTTACCAGTTTACAAAATTGAGAACACGTAGTAAACGAACGCTACCATAACGGAACAAAATCCTAGAAAATGGCGCGAAACACGACTCGGTGCATTGTTCTTTACCTTTTAAAAAATATGGGGGATTATTGTCATTAAAAAAGTTCTTCAAAATAAAGGGTTTTCCAAATAGAGGTGTTATTTTGAATAGCCTTCTATTTCGGTAGATGCTGTCATTTTTTGACATAATACAAGTAGAAACTACGCCATTGATAAAAATGGAACAATACACGCTTCAAGAACGTATTGAAAACAATAAATTTACTATAAAATGGTGAAAATATGTCTCGTGAAGCACCTTGTCGGACTGCAATGAAGAAATTGCTGAAAATTCGAGCTGTTGGGACAAGTTAGTGATGTAAAGAATAAAACCTGTGCACGTCGCTCGAGAACAGCCGAGAATATTGCTATTGTAGCCGAGAGTGTTGAAGGAAATCCAGGTTTGTTCATTCCTCGTTGTTCTTTGGAATTAGGCATTCCACAAACGTCATTACACCGTATTTTGCATAAAGATTTGGGTCTTAAGGCTTATCAAGTTCAGTTAACACAAGAACTCAAGCCGGCCGATCATCAACAACGTCGTGTCTTTGCTGATTGGGTCGTTGAAATGCATGAAAATGATCCGGAATTCCATCGAAAAATCATCTTGAGTGATGACGCCCATTTCCACCTCGGTGGCTTCGTCAACAAGCAAAATTGTCGCATCTGGGGCTCGGAAAATCCAAGAAATATTGTTGAAAAGCCTCTCTATCCTCAACGTGTGACTGTTTGGTTCGGTTTATGGTCCGGCGGAGTCATTGGACCTTACTTTTCGGAAAATGAGGCTGGACAACGTTTATTTTCAACAAGACAAGCAACGAAGCCATTGATCTTTTGCGGGAAAAGTTTCCGGACCGTGTTATCTCTGGAAGAGGTAATCTCAATTGGCCACCGAGTTCTTGCAATTTAACACCTTGCGACTTCGTGAAAGAGAAGGTCTACGCCAATAGCCCAGCGTCGATTCAAGACCTCAAATAGAATTCGTGAGGCTATCGAGGACATAGAGAGTCACATTGCGATTTGGTTATGGAAAATTTCATTAAAAGGATATGGTCCTGTAAGCGTGGTCGTGGTGGTCATTTGCCTGATGTTATTTTCCACTATGGCATAGCTTCTTCCCTATAATGAAAATCCGATCATTCATATTGAAAAATGGCATTTTTCTTTGAATAACAAAATAACACCTTTTAATGGAAAACCACTTATAATCAATAACGGTCAATTATAAAAAACATGTATTTATTGAAAAATGAATTTCTTCAAGGGCGCATTTTGAAAGTTTGCCACAGGCGCTAGAATCCTAGTTCCGGCTCTGGTTGCATCCTCCAAATCGAATATAACATTTCTTTTCTAGTACAAGACTTCAATATGCCGCTTGTTATCCAAGGACTGCGAGGAGCAGTCGCCGAATTTTCCGGAGTTTGAATTTAGCGTGATTAATACATTCGGTTATCAAATTGATAAGTGATTCAGCTGCCAAGTTAGGTTCATCCATCAACATTATGGAATTCCAGTCAGTTTTAGAAGCAATCTTGTTAATTTATTATAGTCGATAGGCCTGAATATATTCCGCTTAAATTTATATTTGAGATTATCAATTGTTAGAAAGGTGGGTAGTGATCGTTAAATAGTGATGTCATTTGATAGATTTAGGATTAACAGTACTAGCCTTAAGAAAAATATTATCAATGCAAGAACCACTGTTACAATTATCATCTAATGGCCTAGTGATGGTCTGAAAGCCGGGTATAAATCCCATTTCCAAGCAGTTATTTAAATGTTCTTGGCTGAAGCGATCATTCTTAAGGATGTCGATATTGAAATCTCCAATCAGAAGATGGTTTTTAACTTTCTTGAAGAGTTCAAGTACGATTTCAACTCGGTCATAAACTCATCCCTAGGTAGGTCATGGGGTCTATAAAGTGCAGATATTTCCAATTTAATACTGTCATTTAATTGTATACGTGAGTTTAAAAGTTTTAATCTACCAACACTTACATGTTAGTAACCTCATTAATAGAATCCTTAACATACATCACAACCCCATCAGTTATATTGATGTCTCCATGGTTATAATAAATTCTGTACCCTTCCAGACGAAAAAATTCATAATGAGCCAGTATTCTGTCTCTACACACACTATTATACTAGGTTTAACCTTGAGACCCCCAATTAAAGTTTGCAATTTTGCAAAATTTGCATTTAAGCTTCGAATATTCAGATACATAATAAGGTTTTGATTATCTTTAACTTGTTTATTGAGGGCCTCGAGGCCATAACAAATTTGTTCTCTATTTACAAAATCAATCTGCAGGCCATCAACAAGATCTAAGCACTGATAACAACTGTTCATAAGCAGTTCATAGTTTTATAGTCCGTTCTTTCTTGTAGTCTCTTAACTTGCATCACATACAGAGGGCAATTTGTATCAAGTACAGAGTGTTCAACATTATAATTTGACTTTAATTTTCTATTATTTTCAATACAGTTTATGCATGAATTAGTTTCGGACTTACAGTCTTTATAGCTATGAGAGGCCGGACACCGAGAACATCTTACAAGACCATCATACCTGCAGTCACTAACCTTGTGATTAAATCCATAACATTTGAAACACCTTGTCACCTTCAGATTTTCCATAACAGGACATCTTCTGAGACCAACATATATTTTGCCTGCGGTAATTAACTTCCTAAATGCCGAACCATTACACTCCAGTATTCCATATTGTGATGTATTCTTTCCATTTATTTTTGCCAATACCAATTCCAGTTGATCTGCCTGATTAAGGAATGGATTCTGGTTCTTAATTGCCACCAAGATATCATCCTTGGGTAATTCTTTATCTATATTCGTTACAATTATGCTCGGTTTGCGCATTTTAGTTTCATTTATTTGATACTTCTCACCATTTTCGAAATTAGTACATCCTTCATTTTATCAGTAGATTCACTTGAGTCACATTTGATTAAAACACAACCATCCTTTTGTTTAATACTCCTTTTATTCCTACAGGTAGTCGACATACATCTACTTTATTCATTAGATCATTTCTTGTTTCGGAGCAATCCTGTTTATTCTTCGGTTTACACACTATTCAGAGCTTCAGCATATGTAAATTGATGGTCAGATCGTGTCACAGCCAAATTTTCCATTTCATCCCGTAACTTCTTTATATCCTGCTCTAGAAGTCTTATTATCTCTTCTTTACTTTCTATTATATCATCTTTACTTTCTATTATATCATCTTTACTTTCTATTATATCATCTTACTTTCTATTATCTTATGGAAGAGTTCGATAGATTCACCTCCCAAGCAGGATTGACAGTAAAATTTCATCACACGTTTCCCTTTCAATTCGATTACTGTAATTTCCGAAGAGGTTAAATCCGCACATTGTTTACAAACATTCCGCGAACAACCGTCACAGCTGACCACCGGCAATTTCGACGTGGCGGTTTTCTTGCATTTCGCGCACTCCATCGTCTGTCCTTCTTCCGCTATCTCCACTTCAAATATCAGGAACAGATGTTGATTTCCATACCTTTGAAGACGATTTACAGTAAATTACCACGGAATATGAGTTTTGGGGATGGTTTTCCCCAAAATTACCGAATGTACCAGAATCCAGGTCTCAGCTACACCCCGGCACAAAATTCAACCGTCAAAATGTAGATTTTCCCAGTTAAACAGCATCAAACATCAGAGCCAACTTGAAAACAACCTTCACACATGTCGAATTGAACTCTTATTCTTGATATGATGGAACTAAACATAATCCATTTGTGACCTAGAGGTTATGTTGTGAATGCGAAAGGAGAAGTAAATCGATTTTTCCCAATAGCAGGGTAGTGAGAACTTTTTAATTTTGGATTGAATCGCCCAGAATAATAATTTGTCTAACAATATGTGCCTCATTTTACTATAAAGTCATATCGAAAACTTAGAATTTTGTGTAGGTGATAATAATAGTTGTATGGTGAACCTGGAGACTACACCACTGAATGGTGTGGATTTTTGTGAAGTCCACTTCGATTTTTGAGTTTCTGTGAATTTTTCAAACATAGTTACATTTAGCTGAAGTTTCCAATTCTTGGAATTTCACAGATAGTTTTTTCTATTCTTGAAATTCAACTCGAAAACGGTGCCATATACAAAGAAAACATGAGGAATACTTTTATTTTCAAAATGAAATAATATTAAAATTATTTTCTAAAAGTTGGGTTCTTTCCATTTCTGAATATTCACCCCATCATTGATCGATGTGAAAATCGAATTTCTTTTATCGATTTTCAACTGCCTGTATTTTCTCAACGGTGCCGAATCGGAAAAATGGCGAAGAAGAAACCTGTTTCTTTTGGCCACATCTCTGAAATATTCACGTTTGTCAATTCTCCCTCATCTTTTGGCGCGCTTGTTATGTATGTATTTCTATGAGTTGATCTTTTCAATCTTTATTAGTCGAAATCTTTAGCTATTGAACTTGGAGATTTTATTATAGCTTCGAAAGTATTATTGATTGAATTTCCATAAAACGATCACAAATAATAATTTAGAATATTAATATACTGTTCCACAAACCATGGTCAAATTACACGAAAGGGGCTTTCCAATGATACTGCGTCTATCCTATTTCATAGATTCATCCTTTAACGGCCACTTTCTGTTTCCAGAGTCCCAAATCTGAAAAACTTTGTTTTTGTTTTGTTAGACCGGGATCATTCAGCAACTTTGTCATGACATTTTGACTCTATTTGGCTTAAGTCAAATCAGTTGAATTATTTCAAAAGATGATACTTCTCACACAATGGTTCTAATTGGACTGCCAGCAGTCAGTCAGTTCTTCAAGTATCTCAATCCTCGAGTTGCCTCATCGATGATATTATTGATGGTATAAATAAATAACTTGTTCATGTTGTTGTTATAATGAATGATATGTGGATCTTTCACTATAATACAGAGTCAAATCAAGAGCCAACTGATAAGACTGCAGTTAGCGAACCAAGCTCAAAGAATTTGGTTCATCTTGAAACAGACCATTCATCGTTATTGTGCGTTTTGAAAAACGAATTTTGAAAACAATATCACAAATGAAGAAAAATTATTCAAGTACATATAATACGTCACTAATTTGGGTCACTATTGCAAAACTATACGAAAAGGGCTCTGAATTGGTTCCGCCTTAATCCTATTCTCCATATATATCGGGTGTCCCAAGGTGAGTGGCCTATCAGATTTTGTAACTTGGCAAATGATGATTTTTTTTGTCCATCCTGTATAACTGACAACTATAATTGAAAAGCAGTGACATAGATCAGATCAATATCTAATGACTTGCTAAATTTGGACTCAAATCTAAAATATTGAGCGAACTAGAGTCTTTTTCGTAACACGCCAATTTGATCTAATAGGCCACTCTCCTTGGGACACCTGATATAGCCTAAAGCGGCCACTATTTGTTTCCAGACCTGCAGAAATTTAGACTTTTATGCTATATAAGAAAAATTTTAACCGCTGTGTTACGACATTTCAACTGCAGACAAAGCAGTTGAATATCTTCATCTTTGTTTCAAATTATGCCACTGGAAGCAGACATCCTGTAAATGAATTTCCGAGCTCGCCGTTCATCTCGTTATCTGTTGTTGATTTATTGAAATCCAACCTTCAAAAGATAATTCTTTTACACTATGATCCTAATTGAGCTGCCAGCAGTCACTTCTTCATGTCTCTCAATCCTCGAGTTGTCCCATCAAGGTCAGCAGGGTCGCATCCGCCAATTTGCAACCCTGTGCGCAACTGCATAAACTTGAAAACGACGAAATGTGTCTGAAATTCGCCAGTTTCTGGTTGACGTCGGGATAAGACTACAGGCACGGTGCAGATACCTGTAGAGCGCCAAATCTGAATGGCCGCTTTGGGCTCATTTTAATTGTCCCTTATCATGAATAAATAGAATTGCTCATTCGGAATGAGTAAGTAGTGAATGGAACTCGATGTTTGTGTAGGTTCACGTCACTCATTCATTCATCCATTGAATATCATTTCGAGAAATTTCGTTTTTAGATTTAGCGATCAAAGTTTCGTGGAATGAAAGATGAGGGTGAATAGGCCGATTCATTTCAATACCTATAGACAGAACGGTTGCAGGTATTAATACATTTTATATTATCGCGAAATTATAAGTTTTTGAAATGATTGAACCATAAGAAGTTATGAGAATAAACATTCTTGCATCAAACTCATCATGAACATGATTTTAAACAGTATAACATCAAAACCTCTTATTATTTTCTAATTTTTCTATTTTGAATGAACGGAATTGACAACAAAAACCTCTTTCAATGTACGCTTTTATCTCTAGTCGAGAGAATTTATTCATTTTCGTAGATGCTTTCAGTTGGAAAAATTACATATCCTAAATTGGTTGACATGTTCGTTATATTGAAGATTTATTCTTGTTACCAAAATGTGATTTTCTGTATTTTACGACATATTACCTAATCGTCAAAGAATGTGATTTTTTTTGTATATCTCTTATTTTTCCTAAAAATCATATATCGCAATGATAACTTTCGGCTTTTAAGACAGGAAAAGATGTTTCGATGGACTGCTGAAGTGTGAAAATTTCATAATAAGACTAGCTAAAAACTTCTGCCATTCACTCGTGTAGTGAAGTTTTAAATTGATATTCGATAAGTTTTTCGAGGCTTTCCGTTATCAACCACGAAAATAATTTATTTCTAATGATTTTCATGATTGCATTACAGATAGTACATTTTCATCATTAGAAGCCGTAAATGATTAGTATGTATTCAAGAATTGGATTTCTATTTATTTTCCTAACCAATTTCAACTATATATTTGTCTTCTAAAGTTGCCATTTCTCTATCAGAAATATACCACCTAACAATAGTGTATGACTCTAAAAATTTTTTAATTAATAGTGCTTTCAACAAATCACCGACTTCATTATATTCGAAGTTCAATAATTCATCGAATTATGTAAATAAAAATATAAAATATTAATTGACCGAGAAATATTTCAGAAAGTTCATGAACGAATTATAATAAAATAAAGAACCATTGATAATGAACTATCCACCTAATCAAGTTCAATCAAATTCAGCATAAACTTATATTGCATATAATAAAAAGCTTTCATTGTTCTTTTGAAATCAATTCATCATGAACAATTTCACTTGAAGCACGTGAATATATGTATTCAGCAAAAAAAATTATTTGTCAAAAACAAATAGATTCGCTCGTATTTTTTATGTCAAGTTCAGAGCCACCAACCTACATTCACTTAATTTTTATATTTAGGCGTTTGTTCCATTTGGCTTTCTGAACTTAATTCAGTTCTTCCAGAAAAAGTTTTAAAAATTGTAATTAATGTTGAAATTCAATTAATCAAATGAGATTCCATTTTCATACAGCTTCAACATAAACCAATTTTTAGAATTCAATCTAAAAGCTTAGGCATTTCAAAATTAGAATCACCTTTGCGCACTTCAGAGAAGTAGACATGGATATTCACAAACAAAAGATGCATTCAATAATTTGATTGGAGATGATGTCGCATTCAGGACGTTTTAAAATAAATTCAATTCGAAAAAAGGTATCTGCCACTGCTAGTTACTGCCACTGGTAAGAATTGAGGTGTCAAGTCTGCACAGCGAAAAAGTTGTGAGGGCTGATAATAAATTATAATGATTTAAGAATTTCCAATGACTTCAAAAATTAGTGAAATTTCTTTTTCCATGAACCCATACATCGATGTTTCAATTGAAATATGTATGTTTAGGGTGTTCCTAAATTGAACGTACAAATGAAAAGGGGAGATTCCTTAAGTGAGTTTTAGAAAAAAAGTCCCATAAACATGGGGTCGCAAACGTTTCGTTTTAGAGATACAGAGTGTTGAAGTTTGAATTTTTTTCAAATTTTTTTTCTCATAGTATCTACACTTCACAAGATATTCAACTGAAATATGGCATAGATATTACATTTGAGAGTTCTCACTACGTGACATGGCAATTTCGATAGAAGATCTACAGGGTGATATTTTTTCTGGAACACTGCCACCTGTTCTTCTGCAGAACTTTTTTTGGTGAGCAACTCTTAATTTGAAAAAATGTAAAAAGAAGCTTTGTTCTTATACTAAACTTTTCGGTTTCTTGTAATTTTGTCGTATCTACCAACGATTTCGAGAAAAACAATTTTGAAACTTCAATACTCTGTATCACGAAAACGAAACGTTTGCGACCCCATGTTTATGGGACTTTTTTTCTCAGACTCAGTTAAGGAATCTACCCTTTTTGTTTGTACGTTCAATTTAGGAACACCCTGTATATAAGGAAAATTATTGAAAAAATCAGATGTTCTCGGTTACAGCCTACTCGAAATACGAACGGCCCTGTCCAAGAAATAACTGAAAGGACAGATCGAAAATTTGTATTGTGTTGGGAAATAGATTTTTCAGTTGTGGTTTAAACCCCTATTACACCATGTCGTTTACTGCCTTTTTCGTCGGCCTGACCGACTTCGCCTGAAATTTTATCGAAATGCGCGCATGCTATTATTCTGGTGGCTATTTCACTCTTGAAAATCAAAATAACGGGTTCTAGTTTTTTCTCTGAATCGTGACGGTTTTGAGTCTTTTCAGATCCACCACAATATTTCTCCGTCCGATTTGACCCATACTAAGTATAAATTCTTTCGTTTGAATTGCTGAGTAATATTGAAATAAAGATCAGTATAATTTTTTTTATATGGATTGCTAATATCTGCAAGAACATACTGAACGTTTCTTTCAATATTCTCAAAAAAATGTAAATATTTTTTTCCGTCGATCGCAAAATAAAAAGTAATTTTAACGTGTACGAAATTGATCATTAATGACCCATTTTACTGCTCAATTAATGCTATTTTAATGTGCAATTCTCATGACAACCGTTCACAAAGTATTCAAAAGCACTCTACGAGAAATGTCCAAACTCCACTGGAACATAAATATTATCATGTCAAATGTAAGTCTCGTGGAAAACGAGAATGTATTAAAATCAAGAATTGGGATCGTCGGAAAAATCTTGTAATCAACTCGGTTATTAATCGAGCGACTAATGATTTCGAACTATTAACGCGTTCGCTTCATTCACGCATTGAAATACCTTGATCATTAGTCGCTGTCTTCAATAACCTAGTTGATTAAATAACTATGTCCGCCGACCTCTAAATAAAAAGTGATTTTAATTTGTACGGAATTAAACGTCTTGACTCATTTTAATGTCCAATTTATGCTAACCGTTCACAAAGTATTCAGAAGCACTACGAGAAATGTCAAAACTCTACTGGACATAGATATATAGAAATTTTATTACCTATTGCTCAGTTTGCAGGAACGTCCATTAAATTTAAAGGTCCATTAAACCCTTAATCCTCATTAGTTCCTTATAATGATGGAGGATTAAGAGTTAATGGACCTTTAAATTTAATGGACGTTCCTGCAACTGACACTATGTCAAATGTATGTCTTGAGCAAAATGAGAATATATTTCATCCACAATTTATATTGAGATCGTCGGAAAATCTTGTAATCAACTCGGTTATTAATCTGGCGACTGCTTAATGGTCTCGAACTATTAAGGCGTTCGCTCCGCTCCTGCGTTAAAATATCTTGACCATTAGTCGCTGTCTTTAATAACCTAGTTGATTAAATAACCATTAATCATTCGTGACGCTGAGGGCCACTTGCTTCGTCGCATTGAAGTATGATTTAAGTGAAGGCTCCTTATTTCTCATCACAGATCAAGCACCGAATAAGATGATTTCATTTCAAGCTATTCATATTCAAAGGCGTAAGCCCGTCCTGCGTATACTGTGATATACTTTACGAGCTTCAACTTTTGTTGTGTGTGGTTTGTTTGATAATCGTTACGACATATATGACGATGACTTCGATATCGATTTATAACAATGCTGACCACTGACATGATTTGAACGAATTATCATTTTTCGGCGATATCGGTTGACGGAGAATCACCAGATTGTAACAAATGATCTTTACCCTCTGTTGAAATGAGTTTATTTCCTCTCATCAGTCAGTTTTTTGAGCCTTTTTTCTATTCAACCCTGGGAATCAGGTTGGATGATTCATCATTGAATCTTTCGTTGATCTATTGCCACGTTTCAAATTTTTGTTCATTAGCTACTGCCTCAGTCTTTTATATCATAGATTTTTAAACATTTAGCAGACGCGAAAGTTTCGACAGAAGAAAAGTTGGCTTCTGAATCTTTCAAGCTTTTTCATTCCTTGTGTATTCATATTAACTAAAATGTTCAATTGAGTACACTTCAAAGCGAAAATTGATTTTATGTATTTTTTGTAAGTATGTACAAATACATTATTTCCCTCTTCGTCGACACGAATTCAAATTCGAATTTATGAACAATTTTCAACATCAATGTGCAAGGCCGGTGTCAAAAAAGATAGAATGTTTCTAATGGTTCCGTGTTTTGACAAAAAATCCAGAATTCTACAAAGTTGCCAGATTCACCATAGCGAAAGCAAATAAATACTTTACAAAGTTGCTGCTGTATAAACCACAAACGTAAGATCTGCTAAGTCGAGCTTGAATCGGAATCGAAATTAAGTCGTGGCAATTCTTCAGTGTTACTGCCTGAACGCCCTAAAACAATGCTTGAAAAGGCATGGTGTAATGGTACTTAGAGTAATTTTTAACTCGACAAATATGACCCTGAAAAGGCTAGCATAGTAAGAAATAGACATCAAACAGGCATGATGCTTCAATGTGATATGTAATATTGTTTCTGATAACAAAGCTTTTTAGTGGTAAGTTCGGAATATTTTTCAAATGATTTATAGAGATAGGAAGATAGATTGGTCTTCAATCAATGCTAAGTACAGCTGACGTAATGTTTCTGAATTTAACACGAAAAATATAGATCTGACCTTTATTCGCTCACCTCACAAGATTTTTATCTATTAATGAGAATTTGAAATTTATTTTGGCTTTTCCTGTTTTCAAATCATCAACTGAAATAACTTGGATAAAATCACCTAATTCATCTTTTTCGACCACGACATATGCTCGTTACAGGATTTCCGACATTATACCGTTTATTCCCCATACATAGTTGATAGTTTTTCTAGAGGTCAATGACAATTTTTCATTGACTTCCTCCTTTCCTGAGTCAAATACAGGGTCAACCTTTCAACTTGGCCTATAAGAAGTATTGGCAGTATAACCTTTTAAATAATGTCTCTGTCATGCACTCTTGCATGTTGTCTTGTAATGGAATATAACGAAATAATTTAATAATAAATAATTTTTAACTTTAAGTTCCACATTTTCGGAACAAAATCTTCTAAAAACCTTACGATGTATCAAAATACTGTTTGTACCACGCACACGTACACTATACTATGAGAATGCTGAGTTGGTGAAATGTATTTCCAGATGTGAAAAATTTCAAGAATTTGTGCATAACTGAAAAACAGTGCATGGCAAAGATATTTTTTAGTAGGTTTTATGCAAATTTGGTATTCAATCGATACATAAATATAAATATAGATAGTTCCGCTTGAAATAAGAAAGTAGATATGCGTTTGAGATAATGTGGCAACAACATCGACTCAAAAATATTTTTTGGCAAAGAGTTACTTATCCAGACTCCACCTAAAATTTCAGAACGAAATATTCACTAGTCCTCCAGATATTTCTATAGGCCAAGTTGAAGGGAAACCCTGTATATTCATGAGTCAACCCAGTTAATTTTATCCAATTTTTCCGTTTCATGTAAACTAATTAATTAAGAAATTACCCTTCATTATTTTATCGTATCACGAATTGATTTTATAACCAATATTTCATATGAAATTGCCTGTTCAGTATATCATACCAGGCGAGTTTTTAACGTTCAAAAACGCCAAATAACCTCGCATGATCGAGTACCAATAATGCGACGTACTGCATAATAATGAATTTTCATGAGATATTCATATAGAATTACATTAGCAAAATAATTACCGTTTCAAATTCAATTTCGGAAAAATAACACCAATATCGAATCAATTTCAGAAGAAAGAAAAAAATACGCATTTTACGATCTGAAGAAGTGAACATAATTTCGGTTATAGTTCAAAAATTCGTAAGAGAAAACAATTTCATCACAATAATGGTATGCAACCGTTTGTAACATTTCGCGACCGCGACAGGACCTTTCCATTACAAGTGGGGAAGGAGTAAAGTTGACAAAGTGTGAATAAAATTTGTAAAACTTGTCATTGTATATCTTGTGAGAAAAGTTGATTATATTTAGAGTAAGATTTGGTTTGATTGAAATTTTAAACCCATATTCACTTTTAGTGAGGGATTCTAGAAAACTGAACAAATATCAGTGTCCACAATATAAGCGTATAATAATGGCTATTCTTCACGAGGTCAAGTTTAGGCTACGAAGCGCAGGCTCATGAGTGAAAAATAGTTCATTATACGTTAGTAGAATATTATACTAAAATTCATACACAATGACTGCTTATCGACGAGTGCATAGATGTCTTTTTTATTCCACGAAAACAATAATTTGAATTTGAAAAACCAAACATTCGTTTTTTTTAATTGCGGTTATAACTTTTGAAATTTATTAAAAGATACTCCCTTTTAAGTTTTTTTTTAGTTGAAAGAGGTGGTATCTGATAAAAATTTGTCACCTAATGAAAGTAGACCATTCAAGTTTTTGTTCATGCACATCTTTCAATCCCCTCACGTGAAAATTAGAATGTGTGAAACACTGCGCTTCAGTTATGATCTTTCTACTCATAGAAACGTACTAACAACGTACCTACTCAAGATCATACCAGAACATAAATTTAGAGGGTTGATTGGTATAGAGCACGGTGAAACGAAAATCGTTCAAAATGGATAGAATTTTGTTAAAAGTAAAACAAAAATGACCTGCTTCAGGGTTTTGTTGCCAAATATTTTTCCTCTGAGGAAATGAATTTGTTCCATAATTTTGACGCGCACTGTAGAAATCCAACGAAAGCGAATCTAAACCAAACAGAACTGTAGACAGTCTTTTTCCATTACGATATATCCTAATTGGATTAACTTTTCCCGAAATTGGTTTTCCTTTTATTGAGGTGGAAATGAATCGGCGAATCTCCTATGAGGATATACACTTCGAATTGATTCCTTTACGGATTCAAAAAACATCTCTCATTTTGTTTTCATCCAGTCACATCAATGCTCATCAACTTTCCACAAATCCATCAAATTATATTCTTCTCCATGCATCAAGTCCTTTCACATCCCAGTGGCCTGCAGAAGTGTACCAACCTTAA
The DNA here is from genome assembly GCA_013421045.1 of Propylea japonica. NCBI lineage: Eukaryota > Metazoa > Arthropoda > Insecta > Coleoptera > Coccinellidae > Propylea > Propylea japonica. The sequence continues at coordinate 66,460,835 of CM024239.1, forward strand.
TCATTTCATCGCATCCAAATCCCTGTAATATTAAACGATGTGTGTGTGGTCCACGTGACGTAAATTGAAAAACTTATTCGTTACGGTAAGCCACAAGGCTCCAAATGTTTTAAAGGGGCCGATGAGAAAACATTCATCACGGTGTTCCGAAGCGAATGAGGCCAGCCATGGCTTTTCATGGTTCGATCAAGTCGGCCAAGCAGTGGACCAAGGTGCTCAAGTTGCAGGCCTTCTGCCGGAGGATGAACCCTGAGGAAATACAGCAGGTCCTTGAGGTAAACAATATTATGAAAATTAAATA